>JAIEZT010000198.1:12222363-12326367 GCA_019594935.1 Periophthalmus modestus | reverse complement strand
AATTTTTTATACTTATATTTAATTTTCTATTATCTCTTTTTATTTTATCGCACATGCAAAAAACACTTAGTTTTGCCTGTAAGGAATATTGCAATGTTTTTTAGATACTAACAGAGGTGTACAAACTGTAACAGTAAACGGGCCCAGCTGCCCATGTAAAGAAACCTCACCTAACATGCATGATGCAAGCCATCCCTATCCTTTTAGGGGGCCCCGCTCCCTTCAGTGCCGCATATTTATAGTTTGACAACATTAACCACATCATCACAACTAGTTTGTTACAAGACTGAAAGTCTAGAGGCTCACAACAGCAATAGCAATATGTACAACACTATAAAACGTGTAAGAATGGAGGGTCTGCCAGAGAAATTTTAAAATTGGTGGATTTGAATGTGTTCCCAGTCGACTAAAGTGGGCTTACCTTTATCAATTCTTTATGTCATAAAGTGCAGAACTAGATAGAGTAGCCAACGAGGTACTTAAGTCACGAGTACACTTACTTCAAAATCATATCACTCAAGAATACAAAGTATGTGATCCAAGTTAAGAGTTGCATGAGAGAAATAATGGATATAACATCAGATTTATAATCATCAGATCATTTGGACTGAACATTAAATAAGAGGATTTTAGGATCACATTATTTTTTAAGTTTATTGTCAGGCTTTGGAATGCTGTGATTCCATGTAAATGTGCATATTAATGAGTAGGATGCACAGATACCGATATCAGTATCAGTGTGCCAACACTCGTACTCGTCAATGGACTGCCGATACCAAGAGCCGATACCACCTGTATCTGTGCTGCTGTTTGAGGCTCACAGCTCATCTCTGAGCAGAGCTGGGACATAAAGCTGCACATTCACTGTTCTGCACATTAAACACAGCTGTAACCATATGTGACTGTCACCTGAAATTTACAATATTTACGACTCTAAAGGTGTTTATAGTTTCACAGAGGAGATCAGCGCAGTGCTTTGTGTTTACGATAGTAGCATGCTAATGTTGCTAAGTGGCGCTGGCGTTTATTTGCTTGTGCTGCATTGTAACTTATTATATTTGACAAACATTTTGCGACAGAATAGAGCGGGCTCAGAGCTTTTAAAAGAGGTCTAACATGTCCATATTTGGTCAAGTTTGGCCGAGGTAAAAGTAACACAACAGTCAATGTTATGCTAACAGTGGCTCGTTAGCAGTTAGCGCGTTAGCAGTTAGCGCGTTAGCAGTTAGCTCAGAGCGCGGTCTGTAAAGAGGAGGTGGTGAACAAAATATTAAAGGCAGATGCTTATCTAAATATTATATTGGAATTATACATAATTACAGAGTTTTTACTATAAATTTAAAACAGACTCTCAGAGATGAAAAAGTAGTCTATATTACAAAAATCTCATGAAATGAATTAGATTTACCACTGGAACAAAAGGGCCAAACACAACCAAAAACAGCCAGTGTAATAAACGGACTCACCTGCTGTCCTCTGTCCCTCTGAGGTGTGTCCTCTGTCCCCCTGAGGTGTGTCCCGTCTGTCCTCTGTCCCCCTGAGGTGTGTCCTGCCTGCAGTTACACACGTCCAGCCTCTCTGTTTTACTGCAGGTCCAGTGGTGTAAAGTGGGACATATTTCGAGTCTTTCCCCAAAACGATCTTCCTCTGGGCTCTTCATACATTCTCCAGTACTTTAGATAAACTTAACTTCACTAACTTTTAGTCTTTCAGTCTGTAAAACAGCCACTCAAATGTCTCTCTGAAGCCTCAGCGCTCCCAGAATGCACCTGGAGGGAGGGGTCCTTCACGCAGGTGTACACACAGAGCTGTCCACACCACTGCCCGACTCAAAAATGTAGGCAGCACATATTTAGCTACTGGAAATAAAACAGCGCTAGCTATCGTTTAAGAAGGATATTTACACTAGTATAAACACCTGAGCACAGTTTAGTTTTCAGAATTTTTTTTTTTTTTTTTTTTTTTCGATCATTCAACATTATTTTCATTATAAATGTACGGGCTCTTGGGGGTTAGTCTGCTCATAGGCTGGGCCGGCCCTGTGCAGATATTATACAATATATATACGATTTTGTTGTGACGTTGTGGGTGTCCTGAAGCGTTTTAGAGGATCTGGGGGTTTTAAGCAAATTATATTTAATTTCCTGCATTCTGGTGTGTTTTATGTGTAATATTTTTATGTGAATAATGAACTACAAAATGGCCTTTGCTGAGACAAATAAAAAATATAATTTCCAATAAAATTAATACTGTTTGGTATGCTACAAACACTGTACAAAAACACTGTACAACACAAAAACTTAATAAATGTCACACTAAATGTTTTTAAAATGTTATGTTACCTAAATCAACGATTACCTTACAGTTAGTCTAAACCATAGACTGTATATATAAATGGACATAGCTAACCTGCTAGCTGCCACATTCCAAATAGGAAATGTTGCATCGACTCCAGCCCCTCTCTCTGTAACTGCTGTTGTCATACACGTCATTTTAGTCTTAAAATGTTCGTATTAACCTTCTCTGCATGATCCTTGTATTTTTATTTCACTATTGTGTCCATAACTCAACATATGAACATTAATAACCGACACATCAGGTACCTTCTCTCCCCAAGGTCACTCCCGCTAGCATTAGCAACAGGTTTGATTGACAGCGTTGCTAAGCACCCACTCCATGCTAAACCAGCTGTGGGGGCGGGAAGGGGCGTTACCTTCAACAACCTCGCTCCGGATTGGCTCTTTGGTTGCTATGATACTCGCGGTCTGAATTCCAAATATGGAACCCAGCTCCAAATTCACTCCTATAACTTCTAGCCTTGATGAGCTTCATTTGACTGAACCGAATGCTATGGGTGACATCCCTGTCCCTTAGTCCACTTCTTTATATAGTCTATAGTCTTTAAACACATCCATCCTTCGTCCTCTCCATGATTGTGTTGTTTCCTAACCCAATGCCGACCAAAAACGTACTTAAATGTTCTATATATGTTATGAGATATCATTTTTATTCACCAAATCAACTATAACCTCACATCTACTCTAAATACATCCCTCCTCCATCCTCTTTATGATTGTGTTGTCTCCTAACCCGGTCTGGACCAATCAGACCCCCTTCCCTCTCTCTTCTTCTTCCCCCACCCCTCCTTTCCATACGCCACCGCGCACGTAATTAGCTTTCATGTGGAAATGAATAGACAGGATCACCTCCGTCCCCCTCGCCCCGCTCCTCCTCGTCTCGTAATGACCCGGCAATTTCAATCAAGGGGACTTTTGTAGCTGACACCGGCTCGGAGAAGAATGGCTCCTTTAAACAACAAGGCGTCTGGGTCTGAAACGCTGCTGTTTGGGTGAAGGGTGTGTAGATTGTCGCTGGGAGGTCTCACTCGGATATGAAGATGGTGGGGTCTTTGTGTGTGTGCTAGTGAGGAGCAACAGGTGTAGGGGTAATTGGGATTCACTTAAATAGAGAATAAGAAGTAAATTGGGGAGTTAAATTATCAATTGACAACTGCCTATTTTGATTTTGAGGTCTGAAAATAGGTTTGTTGGTTGTGAGTGAAATGTGGGTAGTACTCAGTTACATTTACTCAAGTACATTTGCTAGAGTAACTTTTTTTTAAAAATTGAATTTCTCTGAGTAGTTTTCAGACTTTTACTCCCACCAGAGTTAATATATTGCATAGTGTAACAGTGCTCTTACTTTAATAAAAGTTTGAGTTCCTCTTCCACTGCGAGTAAGTCTGCACAGGGCCGGTTCAGCCTGTAAGCAGACTAAGCAGCTGCTTAGGGCCCCGAGGCCAGCAGAGGGCCCCCAAGAGCCCATACATTTATATTGAAAATAAAATAATATATCAAGTTTTATTGGAAAAAGGGTCAAATGTGAATCACCAACTGATGAACCAGGAGGCATCTGCTGTCGGGGGCCCCAGAGACAAATTCAGCTTAGGGCCCCCTGAAAGCTAGGACCGGCCCTGAGTTGATGATATGAAATGATTTGAATATTTCTGTTTCTTGCACCGCTCCTTCAGATATGATTTTGTTTTTCTCAGTTTTGACCTATCCTTTGAAAATACCAGATTTTTTGTGTTAGATTTATTTATTTTTTTAACTTTCAAATTTAAAGGTGTACAATGTAACTTTTCCTGTAAGGGGGTCTACTACCTGTCTCCATAAAATTATATTGATTAGCATGGAATGTATGGAAGTAAATTTATCTGTATTTGTTCAACACTTGTTTTTATAGTTCAAAAATATCTTCAAAACATTCAAAACAGTCCCCTTTCCATAGATCTGACCTGTAACTTTTCCTGGTGGCACCTCCTTCTTGTCGCCATGGAGATAGATAGGAACACTCTTGGCAAAGCAATAACATCTCCTGCATTGTGCTTTTTAAATTAAAACCTGTTTTCAAAATTCTCCATAATAATCCTACTGCTACTTTTGAAAATTGAATGGTTTCTTCTCACCTCTCAACCTCTCGACCTCTGACCTCCTCCCTCCATGCTAGCGCTAAACGCCTGCCTCTCAGCGTTACAAGGTTAAAGCCTGTTTATCACTTGGCGGGAGCGCGGATTGGGTTGATGGATTGGGTTAGCGACACGCGGAGAGGTGCTAACATTAGGAAGCTCGCAGCTAACAGGTACAGCGTAAAGTGACAGAGACGGAGGCACACTTCCAGGCGAGTGAGCCGCGTGAGGAGAGCGCTAACTATATGCTAACAATGAGGTTTACACTTATAGCTTTACATGTTCTGCTAATATGACAGGAGTATTTTCATTTTCATCCAATCACTTGTCAATGTTTCCATTTTTGTTTGGTATCCTAAAGGTTCAGTATGTAACTTTACATTTGATTGTCTCCATGGCGATGTATTGCATTGTCTGTAAGGTTCCACAGTAAAGCATTTATGGAGAAAAGCAAGTGACAAAGATAAGATGCAAAGATAAGTTTAATGTCAAAATGGGGGCATATTCCTGATAAAGCAATAACATTTCCATGGAGACAAACTGATACAAACACTCCACTGGAAAAGTTACAGAGTGCACCTTTAATTATAACTATAAGTACACATTTACTCAATAAGCTGGATTCATGTGACTATAATTCATGATTTGCTGTTTTACTGGCAAAATACAGCGTAGCTACTTAACTGTAAAATATATAAAGCATGTATAGTCCAATAATGAGGAAGTGCACATTAGCATGCTAGTTGTTAGTATTACAGACACTGAAAAATTCCACTTTGATGCTCTGAATGCATAAAGTAAGTGAGGAATAACATCGGACCACTGTAAACCATTTAAAATGAACTAGTTCTGTTTTTTTGGGTTTTTTTTTCACATTTTACAAAACAGTAAATATCAGGTACAGCGTCTTTAATCTTTACCATATAGTTGGTTTATTATAGCTTCTGTGTTTTTTGTCTCGAACTGTTCTCGAAACCTGTTCGATTAGTCAATGCTAGCAACTGCTAACCTGGAACCTAGCTAGCTAACAGTTTTTCACGTTTTTAAAAATCAGGTACAGCGCCTTTAAGGGATACTTTAGCACAGAAAAAGAAACATAAAAAATCAACTCTCTGTCATATTTTGGCAGTGCTTTTCAAGCTTTCATAAATATTACTCTAGTTGGCCACATCTAGGGGGCGCTGTTTTGAACCCCAGTTGTATTTACGTACTGTAACCACAACATTAGGTCAATCTAGTATCGGTATCACACAAGCTCCTCTCCTGTTTCCTTGGCTTTGATATCTTCACAAAAAATACCTGCGCCGAACGGCTTAACTCCAAGGCTTCTGAGTGCGCGGCTAATCACACGCTACAACATCTGTTAGCAAAGAAGACGCCATTTTTAAATCTTTTTTTCACAATCCGAGAACGCCAAGAGAATGTGCAAAAACTCCGAGATAAAACAAAGGAGCCAGCCAGGTACAGGAAGAGCCAATACCCGGGTGCACTATGGGAAATTAGCCGTGCGAGCTAACGGGATAGCGTAATCCATGTGCCAAAGAAAGAGAGAGAGCGAGAGCAGTGATCCTTGTGGTTTCTCAGAATTCCAGTGTTGTATGAAAAGGATGAGCTGTTAACCTGGATGTTTTTGAAGATTGAAGGAGTTTTTGCGAGGTTGTGATAGTAACAAAAACAATATTTCCGCCGATTTGGAATCTCAAAGTCAGTGCTTGGTCCAAAATTTTGCAAAGAAAATATGATTCCAGGCATAATGTTTGGGATTTGAGAAAACTGTCTGCTAAAAAAAAAGAATTTGAATTAGTTAGCAAAAACATGGCGGGGCAGAAGCTCAGTTGTCATTTGGTTGTTATTGCTTTGCTTGGAATGTTCCGTATTATGCCATTAAACGTTTCTACCTCCACGGAGAACAAGAGAGGTGTAACAAAGCAAAGCATGAATATGCAAGACAAATGCAAATTGTTTCCCAAGTGCATTAATTAAATTCATAATTAATAAATTTCAGTTAAATAAACTAAATAAATAAATAAGCAGAAAAACTCACGTCCGGCTTTCTCAAGTGCCAAAAGATCAACAATTTGTTGAAAGGGTCAGTTGAACTATTTTAATATAGTTTGGTCACGTTTGGCGGACCAGATTAATAAACCCAAAGGGCCGTGTGTGGTCTCTGGGCCGTAGTTTGCCCATGTCTGGTCTATGGGCACAGTGCATTTTTTAAACCAGGACTTAGCCAGAAAATGTAACAGCAGATGAGAAAATAGGTTGAAGTGTATCGAGACGTTTTAGAACACACTTTTTGATACTCCAAATTTCATGAAAAGGCTATAACAGATCTATTTCAACTTTCTCCTGCAAACTGTTGAGTTTGCATGTTTCTTCTCACTATAACTCTATATGTGCTTTAATTCACAGGCACATCTCTATCTGTAGTGTGCGGTTGGTTCATCAGGCCGTCTCTCACCTAAGGATCACTCTCCTTCCCTTCATCACATCAGGATAATCACATAAGCTGCACACAGGTGTATTCGGCTACATGCCCACTCAGCGATTCAGGAGAAAGCTAACGCAGGAAGAAAAAAGATGGAAACAAGACGCTAAAACAATGTACAAAGCATAAAAAGTTGTATATTATGCAGTATTTCTTAGTGTGGGTGTTATATCGATTTCAGTATCTGTGATACCGGGGTCTCTCCATAGACAGTGTAAAGAAGTGGACTAAGTGCGTGAAATGAAGCTCATCGAGGCTAGAGCAGTTATAGCGGCCAATTTGTAGCCGAGGTCCACATTTGGAATTATGATTGCGAGTATCACAGCAACCAAAGAGCCAATCCAGAGCGAGGCTGTTGAAGGTAATGCACCTTACCGTCCCGCTGGTCTAGCAGGGAGTGGGCACATCGCAATGCTGTCAATCAAACCTGTTGCTAACACTAGTGGGAGCGACCTCAGGGAAAGAAGGTGCCTGATTTGTATGTTACTAATGTTCATATCTTGATTCATGGACAAAATAGCTAAATAAAAGCACATTTTAAGTTTGTTTTAAGTCTATGTGTCTCGCAGATATTGGTGTTGGTCTGATATTTAACAACAAAAAGTTTTGGAGTACAGTAAAGACATTTTGCTGCTCATACAAGCTGCTTCTTCAGTTCTGGTCAGATCGCTGGTGGACACTGCATTATATCTATATGAAGGGAGGAGCAAACTACACTGAAACTAACACACCTGTTGTTTACACTTTCTGTTTGCTAGCTAGGTCCATTAGCTTAATTGTGAACGGTACCTGAGTCATATTTTGCATAATCATTCAAGCCCCTAGTGGGTGCTCTCACACCTATTAGCATACTGCCTAGCAATATTTTCCTTATTTAGGTTTAGTTCTGAAGATGGAGTAATAAATAGGAGATAAATCATGTTAAAGGCCCCCATTCCTGTTCAAAGATCAACTCTGCAGAATCATGACAGAAGCACTAAACTCTGTTAATCTGAGGTGAGAGAAATTTGAATTTGTTCAAAGTGATAAGTGACTAATGAGCTCCTTCGTTTCACAAGCATCACTGATAAAAACCCGACTACTGCGAAGAAAAGGTACACGAGCCTGAAAAAATATTGTTCATTTCTTATATATTGAACGATAAGTCAGTATGATAATTATTGTGACGGGCCTAATGTTTACAAAAGTGAACTATAACTAAACATAAATGGTTGGGCCCTGCTATGGATTTTTGGTATTGGCAAATATTGCAATTAGCCCCATCAACAAGACGAATATCGGATATCAAATTCGCTCAAAGTAAAGGCTTAAGTAAAGTATTGGACCATCCCTATTTTTTACCATGATTTATGTTTCATCGTTTACTTGGGTTTTGTTTTCATTCACATACATTTGCAAAACACCTCATTCCACTCTGTGATGTCATCAGGTGGTCATCTAGGAAGTGCTCAAAGTCCATTCAACTTTTCTGACCCTTTCTGATCACTTCAACACTGAAACGGCCTTCATTGCAATGCATTTCTTGCTAACAAATTGTGATGCTAGCAGCTTTACATACATACTATTCAGTTACAGTCAACTGAGTGACTTTTTAACTAAGATGTGCTGCTACTCTGAGTAGTTTTCAGACACCATACTTTAATTTGAGTACTATATTTGACAGTGTAACAGTACTTTTTCCTTGAGTAAAAGTTGTGGTTCCTCTTCCCACTGTGAGTACGTCTACAAGTGACAAAATCTTTATGCTAACAATATGAAAGGATTTGAACACTTGTGTTTCTTGTACTGCTCCTTCATTACTCTTACTTAAGTAGTAGTTTCCTCGAACTCTTCTACTCTTCTGTACTTCTACTCAAGTAATATTATTTTGAAGTAACCGTACTCATCACTTGAACACAACTTTTGGCTACTCCATCTCCGCTGCCTGCCTCTCAACTTATGCTAGCTTTGAAGCGCTTCCCTCTTTGTAAACCTGAACGCCATCTTAATCTCTCTTGCTACCTTGACACCCCCACCCTCCTCTTCCCTCACCCGTACCCCCCTCGCAACCCGCCAACCCCGCTACCGCTGCTCCTACTGCTGAGCTGTTTGTTTAGGAATCCGGGGAATCCAAAATTGTATTCCATCGACCATGCGCGCTATCAACACACAATTATCTGGCTTAATCATGCGGAACTGTGGCCAATCCACCCGGGGCTCAGGAACTAATGACATTGGCGCGGCGCGGGGAACGCTTTAGAGGGACGGACGCGGCACCTGCACCGGCGCGGAGATTGCCGGAGAAAATTTGGTCTCATTTCGCCCCCCCTTCCTCCTCCCAAATCACACCTCCCCCTTTCAATCTACCACCTCTCTACACACTCGCATCCTGTTTATTCACAAATTCGATCATGTTTGAACGGGAAATATTAGGTTAGTTATAATTTTGGGAATCCATCTTTTTAAGTAAATGTACAGTGAATTATGAAGATGTAGTGTAGTGTTTCAATAGAGTCGAGAGATATATTGTACAGATTTGCGAATATTCAAATGCATGTGGCTTAGTGGGTAGAGCTGCAGTGCATATGCTGGACAGGTCATCCAACTTGGCTTTGTTTGGTTGGAATAACTTCACCGGAACTAAAAAGTATTATCCCAATATTAGATCAAAACCATCATTCCCAAGGTAAACCAGAGGACGCAGGGCTTACGACAAGGTGGCAGAGTGGCTAGGATTCTCGCATCACAGCAAGAAGGTTCTGGGTTTGACTCCCAAGCGGCCCAGATGTGGAGTTTGCATGTTTGTCAGGGTGGGTTTTCCTCCGTGAATGGAACTAGGGCTACTCCAGAACTATTTGTCCTGTGCTAAATTAGGTCGAATTGAACTAAAGTAGGGTTAAAGGGCCCATATTATGCCATTTTCTCATCTATGTTATAATGTTTTCTCATCATAATCATACCTGGAGTTGAGTTTTGTTTCATTCATACATGTTTTACACGCAAATCCTACAAATTTAGGCTGTTTCCTTCTCTAAAACAGAAAATAATTTGTTCCACCTTGTGATATCGTGGCAATCACAAGGTGTTTCACTGTGTTTTTAAATTTTATACACCTTCACTAGAATCATTTGGATAATTTCAGCCCTAAAATTGCCAGTCTCTCTTGAACTAAAGATAGCCGTAACTATTTTTTCATGACATCGCAAGGTGGAACAGAGCATTTTGAGCTTTGGAGATGTAGCCAGACTAATAATAAAGTGTTACTCAAACATGTGAATAAAACAAAACACAACTCCAGGTATGTTTTTGAGGAGGTAACAATATTGTAACATGGCTTAACGCTCACAAGAGTAATTTTTTTTCGTAATATAGGACCTTTAAAGCTGGATTTAACCATGTCTAAACTAAATCTCAAAACCTGACTTTCACAGACGACCAAAGACCCCAAAACATGACCTTGCCAGGCCTAGATCCGACTAAAGAACTGTTCCACAAAACTTCACAGGCCAAGCTTACATGGACTTGTCTTAAATTGCAAGGTTCCTGCACCAGTTTCCGATTCTTCCATAGTGAATGAGCCACAATGATGATACAGTGAAGCCAAAATGACAACAGAACAACATCAACTTTGCATATATGACTTATGTAGAAACCTGCCACCTGACCTGACTTGGGAGTTAGCCATTTTCGCCAACGTTAGTCCATGCACTACCTTTGTGATTTACTCAAAACTAAATCAACTCCATTTCTAGAGCAGGTCTCAATTAAGTCTAAACCAGGACTTAAAGCAGATCCATTATGCAAAATTGACTTTTCAGAGCTTTTAACCATGTTATAGTTGTTTCCTTCTCATTCACCCTCTCAAAGTTGTATTTAGAGTGATTCGTGCAGGTTTGAGCATCTTTAATCGCTTATGTTCGAGACGCCATATTTCAGATTTTAATTTTCTTAATCGACGATACGTGTAGGATTCGGCAGTGTTGCGAAGTCATTTTGGAACAAATGGAAAAAAAAAATCGACTACTCACTAGTGCGATTAGCAGGTATCCACAGGAAGGCCCAACAGCTCCACGGCTCCTTGTTGTGATGATGTTTACGGGCGACCTCATCTCCCTTTGGGCACTGCAGCAAACTTGTTTCTTTTATTAAGTCATTTTAGATGAATGTTGCGATTTAAAATGTGCAAACTATACCATAATGATCCACAGGTGTCAGATTATAGCTGTGTAGCAGACAAAAGCACAATAGTTGTTCGTTTAAGCACCACCAGAAGAAGCCCATGTTCAATATCTCCCATCACATTTCAATGCTATTCCAGTTTTGATACCTGAGTAACACTTGCCGAGGTGTCAGTGGATCTGCGAGTGCTCTTCAGGGCAGCTCGCGATCTCGCTGTATAATCACCCCAACAATAGAGCCCCAAGATCGGGTTGAGTGACGTGGCTTTCACCCGTCCACCCCCTCCTTTATTTTACTTTCTATCACGCCTTCGCTGACTTATTCCAACCGACTTAGAACCTTGGGGGAACAACTCAGTGGTCATAATTATACATCAATACAACATATGTCTCCATCGCGGTTGTCGCCCAAGTGTGAAATGGGTGCCACACAGCGGGAGTTTCATTATGATTGAAGAGGGGAAGGGGGGTATTGGAAGTCTATGGAAATCTATGTGAAATCCTCGAAGGTGCGAAAACAAAGGCATCTCGCGGTAGATCCGGATGGAGTTATCATTTGGGTGGGTTTGTCGTTCCGATGGACAGGAGGCGAGGAGGGCTCCATCGCTTTTTCACACTTTGGGATGGGGGAACGCACAGCCCGATGATATCTCGTAGGGGGTTTGAGCCGCGGTGACAAAAGCAGGTCTGTGTTGGTTGTCTTTGCCAATAAAAATGAGATAGTTCCAAGAATGAGTGATGGAACAGGTCACATGAGTTTGAAGTTTGAGTTCTGGTGGAGGTTCAGCAAGAATGTTCCAGATTTGACTCCCAGATCACCGAGGCCTTTCTGTGCGGAGTTATTTTCTACCGAGTGAGCTTCTTCCATCAACCGAAAACATGCACAATAGGTCAAATCCTCCAGCTAAGGTAGTCCTGACCAAAAGTAGCTCAAGATCCACAGAAACTGCTTGTTGAAACATCAAACAAATAACTTGACTTGAATCTTTTTTGCCTGTCTCATACTGTATACTGCTTTTATGCTAAAGTTAATTCTGGTCCCAGATGGCGCTGTTTTATCTTAGTTTCTTTTACTTGATTATACTAAATTAGCCATACCACTAGCTTTGCCACACTAATAAGCTAACAATGCTAGCTGGCAACAAACGTTCTTAGGCTATTGCTTCTTTTTTAAGGTAATTTACTTCATCATATGTCAGATGCTAGCAAATATCCAAAATGTAGATGTACGATTTTAGCTGTTCGAACGAAATTACACTGATCGACTAGCAAATAATAGCTGTTCTGTCATAGCTACGGGTACTAACCAAAATCTATTCCAACCCTTGTCCCTAATTGAATAAATTCTGACAAACTAATCAAATTTAGGGCTTAAGAGCGCACATTTAGACACACACTCAAAACAGTCGTCTCAGACATGGGTTAACGGCCCCTCACAAGGCATCAAACGCCCTCCGAGGCACCGTATAATCTCTGGTTTCAACGAGTAAATGGGAGATAATACACGCCGATGAATCAAAATGCAGCAGCAGCCCGCGTTCTGTAATTAATACCAGAAATAGATGCAAGATTTGGCAGGGCAGGTCTGATACGGGTCTACGCGATCCGTACCGCTAAGCTAATCTCATCATTTTTTTTCAATAGCGCTAATTCTCTTGACGAAAGCTTGTTATCTCATTACGATGGGGGCTCGATGGCTTCCTGACATCTGCGTTCAAATGTCGTCTACCAAATGAGAGAAGACAGAAATTGAAAAAAATAAAAAATAAAATAGAGATTAGACGAGGGTAGAGATGAGTGAGGGGGTGGTTTAGTTTGGGTTACGTTTTTGGACGAGGTGGATTAGCGAAATCAATGCTCAAGTTAAGATAGCTGGATATAGGCTAAAATAGGCGAAATCTCAAACATTTGTCAGATTTTTAAGAAGCGAGTTGTGTTTTCCCTTTCGGCTGTTCCCATTTACGCCTGAGGTTGCCGTAGTTGACCCCTCGCATGGTGATTTGGAAGATTTTTTTTGCGCCATCCATTGCAACCAGCCATTTTGTAGCTGGAATGGGCAATGCAGGTGAAGAGTGGTTGCGTTTGAACATCTATTTTCAGAACTAGGTTTAAAAAGGGCCCATATTACGCTATTTTCTGATCTATGCTGTAATGTTTCCTCATCAAAAACATACCCGGTGTTTTATTTCCATCCATTTTCTTCTGCTTATCCAGGGCCAGGTCGTGTGGACAGCAGTCTAACCAGGGATTCCTAAACTTCCCTCACCCCAGACACCTCCTCCAGCTCCTCCAGTGGGACCCAAAGCATTCCCAGACAAGCTGAGAGACATAGTCCCTCCAGTGTGTCCTGGGTCTTCCCCGGGGCTTTAAATCATGTGGTGTAGTCTAAAAATGTTGCCAGATTTGAATGCCGATGTAGCGCTCCATGAGTTTAGTGGTAAATGGAACTTCTAATGTCGCTAGGATGAGTGTGATTGTTTTATGACTTTTTGTTAAGATGCTAATTAGGCAGAGATGTTTCGTTCTGCAGACATTTTGACTGAAGAATATAGACCCCTTTAAAAGCGTTCACAATACAAAACTAAAATGAAACCACTCTTACCACACCCGCCCCGTCCTATACACTTTCTCACATTCCAACATGGCTCCCTGCACTGATAATTCTACCTTTGAGAATAATGAAGATGAGAGAATCCTCGGATGAAAGCGAGGATTTCCTGGAGGTCACAGGAGCGAGGAAGAGGAGG
The DNA here is from genome assembly GCA_019594935.1 of Periophthalmus modestus. NCBI lineage: Eukaryota > Metazoa > Chordata > Actinopteri > Gobiiformes > Gobiidae > Periophthalmus > Periophthalmus modestus. The sequence continues at coordinate 12,312,507 of JAIEZT010000198.1, read as the reverse complement.
AGCGGAGAGGGTTGGGAATGCAGAAGCAAGGTTTGGGAAAATGTGAGATTCCCGCGTAAGTACCCAAGGAGAAGTGGCTAGGAGAGGCGAGAAGGAAGTAAAGAAAATCATAAGACTAATAACATTTTGTCTGTCTCCCTCTAGAGATCAAAAAACGAAGTGCCACTGTGTGATGTCATCAGGTGAAAGTGATTCACTCAGTTCTTAAAATGCGTTCACCTATAAGCATCAAGGAACTTCGAGGTGATCGTTAACGTTTTGAGCCTCATTCAGTGGGTCAGCTAATGGAGTCCTTGCGCCCTCTGCTTTTTGGACCAATGGTACAACTGGACATTAATCATTACAAAAAAAATACACAACTAAAGATAGTTAACAATCGCCATGTTTGCCCTCCAACCACAAAATCTATGGTTGAATCCCAGCTCCGACCGTGCCTTTGTTGTGTCCTTGAGCAAGACACTTCACTATAGACTGTGTAAACAAGTGGACTAAGGGAATGTGACGTCACCCATTGCGTTCTACGTGCATGTTTTTTGTGGGGGGGTTTTATTTTACTTTGGATTTGTTTATTGCACTGAAAAACATGTGTTCTTACTGTGACTGGGCTTGCATCTCCACAAACGTGACTCTTACTTGGCAGGCTCTTCCTGCTTGTTTCCATGGAAATGTTGTTCCTTGGGCTATAATAGTCCACTGTATGGCATAAAACGTATGTATCTCTATGGAGAATGTTCCAAAGTACGTTTTAAAATGTGTATTTTTATGGAATTATCGTGAAGATGATGTGCAACCTCCACAAAGTTACATACTGTACTTTTAAATACCAGCACCATGTCTTTTCTGGTGGAGGTCTGCCACCTGCTTGTTGTCATGGAGACGTTATGGCTTTGCTGAGCAGGATTGACTCTTCACAGATCTGACCTGTAACTTGGCCTGATGGCGTCACTACTTGTATCCATCGATATAAATGTGTTTAATGCTATATAGTGGAAGATTCTAGGCAAACCCAAAACATTTCCATGGAGACAAGACTAGAAAAGTTGCTTAGTGCCCCTTTAAATGTCCTCTATTGCACAAAATTGACTCGTGAGTTTTAGGCCACATCAAAATGTTACCTCAGAGGTGCCCAAACTTTTTTTTTTAATCGAGGACCACGTCCCAAAACATATTAGAAGCGGAGGGCCACACACCTGTGATCAGTGCAGTGCGGTGCTTTAAACACAGCTTTGACAGAGCCACTGTGGATTAATAAGACTTAAAACACATAAATTTTACATCTGAATCACAATGAAATGTGATGTTTGAGGATATAGTGGTAGACATAGTTTAATTTGCTGTTAAAAGTACCGCTTATGATCAATTGGGCCGGTCCAGCAGGGGGGCTGAGGGCCAATAAAAACTTGTCAGAGGGCCACATTTGGCTCCCGGGCCATAGTTTGGACACTCCAGTTACCTCATTAAAAACACTGTGTTAGAATTGTGTTTTGTTTCATTAGTCTGTTTAAATCCCCAAACCCCAAAATGCTCTTTTCCACCTTGTCATGTCCGGAAGTTGTAGTTTTCAAGTTAACATCTACCTTTTACCTCTAGTTCAGTAGATATTGGGAATTCTGGTGATTCTGGTGAAGGCGGAAGAAGTTTAAACCACAGTGGAGCACTTCCTGGATCACCACATGACATCACAAGGTGAAACAGAGCGAAGAACGAATGAAACAAAACACAACTCCGGGTATGTTTCTGACGAGGAAATAACATCATAACAGATCAGAAAACAGTGTAATATGAGCCCTTTAAGCTCTGATACCTTCTCCCCGTCTTACAGTTGGCTCGCTATAGTATTTATACACCTTTCCAGCGCTGGTCTCCTGTGTCAGTACTTTCAATTATCGACCACCTCCACGCTAACCACGCTGCCTTTTGTTTTGACGGAATTCATTAACACGTGCTAATGTATTCTCCGTTCTCTCTCCTGTCCCCGCGTGCAACCAAACCCCCCCCCCCGCCCCCCTCCCCCCGTCACCGATGAGCCAACAGCGTTCTCCAGTGATCAGCCCCGGTACTGCACCCATCTCCCATGTCACCAAATGGAATATGACAGTCTCATTTATTAATATCTTCATCTAGTGTCAGACTGTGATACGGTCAAACAGGCGGGACTCGGGAGGAGGACTTTGTCGAAATTAATTAATCATTTGTAATCAATAAAGAAGTAATGGAAGAAGTAATTGCCGGGGGAAGCTATGTCTGGGAAAAAAAACGACATCGGTACACTGGATGGTTTGGTCGAATTCGGGATTGAGATGGAAAGTGGGAATGTTTTTGAAGAAATTGTGGATTTTTAAGAGTTGCTTAAATACTGGGCGGTTAAGAGTCTTGCCCAAGGACACAACAACAGCATTCATCTGTGGGACTGGAATCGCACATGTGTATCAGTGGACAAACACTTTAAAAACTGAGCTACTTTCGCACCATTGTCTTCTTCTTCTACTCCTACTACCACCTGTATTTGTTTCAACTACCTACAATAAATACTCCAACTCTACCTAAACCAACCTATTTAGAACTAACATTTTATCAGTTTGACAAGATGTAGTATTACTTCTACCACTGTACTTGTGTAACTGATGGTACCTTGAGGTGTCGCTGTAGCCCCGTGGCCGAACAGGGGTTAAAGAGGAGGCCGGTGCTTCTGAGAAGTATTATGGCGAGGACCCAGCAGTGTGTTTGGTGAAGTCCTGAAGTTCTGTATGAGAAAAATTCGAGATAACTTCCAACAAGCTTATCGGTACTTGGAATACTACTACAACCACCACTACTACTAATTCTAAGTACTATCATTACTACTACGACTATTATTTTATATAACAGTCAGCTACTATTTCTACTATTACCACTAGTAATACTTTGACTGTTACTATTACTTCAACTATGACAGCTTTCAAAAAAACCACACGCAAAATATTTAAAGTATTTTGACTGCATTTTTGTAGTATTGTAAGTACTACTACTACATATTTTGTAGTATTCTATTGATGCCATTTCCTATTGATGCCATTTCACTACTACTACTACTACTACTACTACTACTACTACTACTACTACTACTACTACTACTACTACTACTACTACTACTACTACTACTACTACTACTACTACTACTACTACTACTACTACTACTACTACTACTACTACTACTACTACTACTACTACTACTACTACTACAACAAAAACTACAGCTATTACTACGACTAAAACAATTAAAACTATTACTAGTTCTCCAACTGCTACAACTATTACTACTCCTACATCACTCGTCATTTCCTGTGGGTATTTTAACTTGGTTTATTGCTACTATTACACTGAAGACACAACCAAACCATTTAATACAAAAATATCTTTAATATTTTCAATGAATTGTGTACTTGTGTCGGTTGCTTTTGGTCTGGCTCATCTTCTGGGACCTCGTTGCCATGGGAAACCCTGTAGGAGCCCTAGGCTCCAGACACTACAGCTCCCAGAATCCTTTGAGCACGCAAACCCCTCTGCCACGATAAGGCAGCAAGCAACCAAGAGAGGGGGATGAGGGGGAAGAAACTACTGTATTAGACTACTCTAGCAGTTTACTGCAGTAGTTTCAGGGGAAGGGGGATGGGGAGGGATAGGGGGCCTCGTTTGCGAAATGTTCGAGAGAATTTCCAGATAATGTCGCGTCCATCTTGTGCAAATAAATAGTAAAGAATCTTTTGTAGTAACTTTGAGATAACGTTGTGTCGGTGTTGCGCAGATGAATATTAAACAAATTATCAGTAGAAGTCCAATAGAACATATAAGGCCATAGCGCGATCTTTGCGTGGGGAGTTGTTCTTCAACCCTTGGTTCCCGGTTGTCTCCACCTGGTAGATCTGTGAAATAAAATTGTTTAAAAATTAAATTAGTATCAATAAATATGTAGTAGTAGTGTGTCTTGTGGTAGTCTTGCCCTAGTACAGATACTGTATAAGCAACTCTTCAGGTCAAAGGTCAGGTCACAACATAAGTCCGCTGTGTACTGTCTGCATCCAATTAGAAAGTGTATTATCCAATTATCAGAAACTGCATGTTAGCATGCTAGTTGTTAACGTTACTGTCCCTGAAAACCTCCTGACCTCATCGCGGTGAATGATTAGGATGCTCAGAATGCATAAGGCAGGGACGGGTGTCCAAAACTATGGCCTGGGGTTCAAATGCGGAACTCAGACCAATTATGACTGACCCTCAGGCTTTCTGCTGACATGGACCAATCAATCATAGCTAGTCATTTTTAAAGCAAATGTAAATCCCACCACTAAAACCTCAATAACATCTCATTGAATAGTGATTCAGACCTAAAAATGTATTTTAAGGCTCTTTCAAAAGCACACACTGAAACAATCCACTGCTCTGTTGCCCTCAGTAAAAAAAAAAACATAATGGAGGAACTTTCGGACCACTGCAAACATTTTAAAAAGAGCTAGTTGTGTTTTCTCGTTTTAAAATACATATTCACATGTATTGTACAGCGAGCGCAGGTTAAAGCCAATGAAGTAGAGTTACATGGGGAATTTGTTATCTAGTCTTGATGTGTAGTTTTGCACTGACCTTTGATGCTCAGCTGGACGACATAGCGGGACTTTAGCCTAGTGGCGCTCCCCTTGCCCCTGTGCAGCACCCTGCACTCATAGACCCCTGTGTCGTTGGAGGTGATGTTTTTTAGGACCACATCACAGCTGTTGAGATGGGGGTCGCTTGGGTGAACGCGTCCGCGGTAGGAAGGGTGCAGTAACAAAGGTCGGCGGTCAAACACGTAACCGTCATGTATCAGATCGGGGCGGACCCACTGGAAGCGCAGCAGAGTGGAGTTGGGGGCGCAGGGGCAGGGGAGCACGCACCAGTCTCCACAAGTGACGTTGTTGATGTCTGTGACAAACAAAATGAAGTTAGTGAACATTTTGAAAGAACTTTTAAAAATTTAAATGAGGGAGTAGGTCTCACATCTTCCATCTATTCCATCTACAAGTGAAAAAATCTAATAAAATAAACTTGCAGATGGTAGTTGGATAAACTTCCTTGTGTCGTTTCAACTGGCCAACAGCTATAAAATTGTTAATCCTCTGAACTATATATTCTGGGACTAAAGTAGCTATGCTGTTTTTCAACCATTTTATTTTAAACTTCAAGTTCTCAATTAGAACTTTCACATTTCTAAATCTAAGTCTCCCGAACATAATGCTGAGTTAAACTGGCTGCCCGGTGCCCTGGTTCTGGCGCCTTCCTCTGTAAAACCTTGGGTATTAACTGATGCTGTCGACATCTAAGGGAGGGATTACACACTTCCTCTGAAGAATTGCAGAAGATATCTGTGTAACTTATCTGCTTGGACATGTTAATATTTGCTTTTCCTGCGATAACAACTCCATGGAGACAAGCAGGAGGGAGTTTCTGAGACAAAGGTACAAAGCAAACAAAATCTGTACAAGCTCTGAGCCTTTTTTAAACTTATTTTATACAGTTGGATCGACAAATGGAAGTATCAGTGGCATTAGCAGTTTGATCTATAATACAATAAAAAACATCTGTGGGATTTATTTTTTGTACTTCCAAATGAAACTATTACACTTTTATCGTTATTTTTATGTACAGTACCTATATGAACTGTGAAAAGAAACACACAGTATGCCTAAAGTAAAAAGAAGAAGTAAGGTTGGACACGCCCTTAAGTTTATCCCAGTTGAAAAAAAAACTGCGTCACAAGATTCCTGAGCCCTAAAATAAAATTAAAAAGTAAACAAAACAACAGAATAAATAAAATAAATGACAATGTAACATTGTCAGTGTTTTTAAACCAAAATCTCTCTAAAAAAATCTTTACATGCAGTAGTCACTTATGTACTAGAGTAGAAATAGTACCATAGTAAAAGTAGAAGTACCTGGAGAGTCCCGTTGCAGAGCATGGCTCCATATAACCGGGAGAAAGAAAAGCAGTAGCACAGATGTTCTTGCTAAAGCTTTGTCTTTACACAGAGTTTTGATCAGCTGAGGAAACATGGTGGAGCAACGATAACCAGGAAGAGCACGATTTATATAGACAGGCCAGGGGGCGGGGTTAAAGGGGGGAGGGGCTTAGATTAAAAAAGGATAGATTGACACACCCTGGAAAAATACAAGAATATTTACCAATATTGCTGCTACTCCTACTACTGGTATTGTTAGGCTACTTATTACTACTGCACATACAACCCATTTTTACTATTAGACTTAACAATATCAATAATTTTAAGTAGTACTTAAGTAGTAGTACAATAATTACTACTAACCTATGATTCAATCAGTACTACTTTTGATACTGTTAAGCTACGACTACAACCTTTATCACTATTAGAATTAACAATATGTGTAATTTTGTACCAGTCTTACTACTACTGGCACCACCCTATGATGCAGTCAGTACTACTTTTGGTAGGCAACTTACTACAACTTCTTTTTATTATTAGACTTAACAATATGTGCAATATTAAGTGCTACGAATACTACTAACCTATGACAGTATTACATTTGGTACTAACTAACCACTACCCAATGCCTTTAAACTACATATGAGCAGATGTAAGTACAACTACTAGCCTACTACTTACTACTAGGACCTTATTATTTTCAGTACTACTGATATTGTTAGTAGTAGCTTATCTAGTATTACTATTACTACAACTACTTAGAAAAAAAAAATCTATATATTTATACACACACATTTTCCTACTCTTGGTGTATTCTGGTATTTGATCACAAGATGGCGACAAACACCATTGTAATTAAATAAGATTCACATAACAATGACAAATTTCACTATATTTGGACTAACTTATATGCAGTAAGTAGTAGCAGTCCAAAATTTAGTTTAAGTCATGGCCGTCACAACTGTTTAAACAGTGGGGGGGCATACAGTGGGACCTATGACAGGAGCGGTTGGTCTGGGCCAAAAATAGGTCAGGTTTGCTCCATTTTTTTATTTATTTTTTTTTACATGTTTTCTGTAGCTGAATGAAATGTGACTAAAATCATGGCTTTAGTCGTTTGAACCAAGACTCCACAGGTCCACAGTGAATTGTAAATTGCCTCTGTCCTACACCAGGCTCCTGTTAATGTAAAATAATCCTGTAGTAATTTGAATGTGCAGGCTTCTATGGACAAATTGAGTTCATTAAATGGGAACTGTAACTTTATAGGTGATATTATTTTCATGAGACGAGCAGGTAACAGACCCTCCACCAAAACTGACATAGTGCAACTAGGCCTGTCACGATAACTCATTTTTGAAGTACGATATATTGTTAAGTAAGTAAGTAAATAAATATAGACGATAAACAGTACTATTGAAACTAATTTATGCCACTGACTTAAAAATCCCAACTCAGACTATTCCCCGAAAAATGTTGTAAATGTACAATTAAATTTTACCCTTTTTAGCTTATATCTTAACATATAGCCTAAAAAAAAACTAAACAAAAGATGAATGTATCTGCTGCCCCTGAGAAGCGGAAGAAAATGGATGGATGAATGTACACACGATAAATACTGACCCAAAAAATACTGTCCCTGCTTTCATACAAAGTTGTAGTAATTATTGTGAAAGTGTGCGTTATAAATAAAAAACCTTTCCTGAGAAAAAAAAAGTCGCACTGCTGATGCTTGGTGTATCTCCTCGTGTAGTTCACTTAAAAGAGGGTTTTTCATGACAGTATATTAGCAAATACACAAGATAAAGATAGACATGGAAACTGCAGCAAACGCGATGCCAGATTTCACGTTGTGGTGAACAGGCTGGTGGTGGGAAAGTGGGCGGAGCTTGATGAATGGGTGATTAATGAATGAGGTTTTAGTAAATATAATTCAAGACAAAAAAAAAACATTTTAACCATTTATTTTTTTTTACCCAAACCATTAATTCCATCACAACTTTAAAAATACAAAAAGGATAAGTCTCTATTTTGTTTACATTTTTCAATTATTATTCCTGAAAGTTCCAAAATTCTCTTAAGCATAACTTGCCCGTAATTTTTTAGACTGTATTTTTTTACACATAGCAAAAAGTACCCATCCCATATACACACAATTGCATTTATACATAAGGAATAAGAACATATCGATACTTTGCAGCTGATGTCATGACTATTCCCTGGGGGGTGAAGCTAACTGGAGGCACTGGTCTGTCTGAACCTCTGTTACTCAAGTTAGACTTTAACTTTTTTAACACAATCTGATCCGACCATAAAGAAACGACTTAGTTGGAACTACTACAGGAGAGCTGTAACTGACAGTACAAAGCTTTACAGTTGCAAGCTAGCTAGCATTAGCCAACAGTTTCAGTTAGACGCTCTCACCTAAACACGATCGTGAATGTTTGTTTTGATCACAGGCTCCTGAAAATGTGTCGTTTAAATATATTCTGTTTTTTTCTTGATTTTTCAGACAATCTAAAAAAAAAAAAAAAAAACTAAAAAAAAAAAACATATCGGGCTGTGTTTGCTAACGTGTGCATTATGTCATCATGGTAACTGCTGAACATTCCGCCATAGACATACATGCGTGATGCCGCTGCAAAGTATCAAGAGGAACGCAAAACTAATATTATTTTTATTATTTATTTCCAGTTTGCCCTTAGCTTTCCTTTCACCTCTTGGCTCTGATGCGCTCCTGTTTGGTCCACGGTTTCTTAAGTGCGGCGCATCGTTGCAAAGGCTCGTTTCGTTTGTTTTTGCCATTGCTCTACCTGGTTGGCCCTGTGCTCTCACGTGATTGGTCGGCCTAAGACATGACTCCAAAGACGGGGTTGTGGCGACAGATGCTGGGCCCGATCTCCTCGTAGTCCTTCTTGGTGTGGCACACTTGGTAAAACTCCGGCTAAGAAAACAACGGATGAGGATTTATTCATAAAGATGCAAAAAAATATGATCTAAAAACAGCTTGTACCCGTTTTTTTTTTGTTTTATTTGTGCAAAATGTGTCTTACCCCAGTACAGATATATTGTATAAGCAGCACTTTATTTCAAAATAAGCCTGCTGTGTACTGTCAGCCTATGTAGCAATAAGGAAGCGCCCAGATAGCATGCTAGTTGTTGTTAGCGTTACAGTCATGGCAAAACTGATGTAAAAGTTGTGTGCTTAGTGCTTAGAAACTCATCATGGTGAATAATTAGGATGCTCTGAATGCATAGGGTAAGTGAGGGATACCTTTGGACCACTGCAAGACTTAAAATTAACGAATTCTGTTTTTCATTGTTTTTTCCAAAATGTTAAAAAACAGGTACAGCACCTTTAAAATTTATTCGACAAGCTATTTCACTCGAAGACATTTTCTCTATTTTACCGCCAATAGAAAAAGATTTTTATTTGTTATTCCAGGTATATCACTTGTTGCACTTTCATTCCATTGGTTGATTTTTTTCTTGAGGAAGAGCGCCAAAATTCACCAGGAATGTATTAAAGGTGCCCTGTGTAAGTTTTGAAAGGTCTACCATCTGCTTATTTCCATGAAGATGTAATTGTTCCACAGTATGGCATTAAACCTATCGCCATGGAAACAAACAAGTGATGTCAGTAGGTGAAATTACATGTCACATCTGCTCATTGTGAGGTCAAATACATGTCATTTCAAATCATGTAGTAGATGTAGATAATCTTTGCAGTACAGTACACATTGTATTAATCAAATTTGTCTGTCCTAATGTATTAAAACACCACCACAAACTGAAGTATTCTACATATAAATATTATTTGGTAGTCTTTATTTGAATTAATTTGAATTTTAATAGGTTGTTTATTTTATGTTTTCCAATTTTAAGGAAAGTGACAGTTAGCTTGAGACACAGTGAGCTAGCTAGCATGCTGTTGTGTCTGTTAAATGTAAGAAACTTGCAGCTACGTTTTAGCCTCTTTTGAACTGCTGTAATGGACGTGTTGGACTTGTTGCCTAAACGCTTCTGAACAGTTTTGTGTCAGATGTCTATATGAAGTCGTTCTGTTGTAAATGGTACTCACAGTTGAAGCCAGCATGGAGCCTCCGAACCACACGGCGTACCTCTGCATGTGATGAGTGATGACTTGTACGTCAATGGGTTTAGGCTGCATAGACAAAATACTAGGATGTTTTTTTGTTTGTTTTGTCATACAACCAAAGCTTACTTAATAACTCTTGATTTTAAACTGCATTATACAAGTCTTAATGACAAAAAGCAACTTCTTTCTGATTTTGATTCTTTTTTTTGCCTACAGACAAACTTTTAAGCCATCTAACAGAAGAAAAACACAAAAAAAAACCCCATCTGAATTACGCCCCAAACCACATGCTTTTACATATCTCGCCATTACAAAGACTGAAGCTGCATTTTGAATGAATTCTGACTTGCTCTCTTCCTGGCTTTTAACCCTTAAAAGGTCCTATATTACACAAAATTGATTCTTGTGAGCTTTAAGCCACGTTATATTGCTGTTTCCTCATCAAAAACATACCCAGAGTGTTATGTAGTGATAGTTTTCAAGTTAACAACTACCTTTTACCTTTTGTTCAGTAGAGATTGGCAATTCCAGGACTGAAATCATCCAAATGATTCTAGCAAAGGTGTATGAAGTTTAAAAACACATTTGAGAGAAGAAATATGCAGGTCTGTGTGTTAAATATGTGTGAATGTAACAGAACACGACTCTAGGTCTGTTTGTGATGAGGAAACAACATTATAACAGATCAGAAAACAGCTTAATATGAGCCCTTTAATTTGATCATTTTGTCTACATCTTTGTTTTTTTCTGTCCAAACCTTGAGCTTTCCTCCGCTGAGCTCCTCACTGATTTTAAGCCTTGCGTCCACAGTTCTCTTCAGGTCCCTCTGCAGACGTCTCCCGAAGTCTCTGAACATGGTGGATCCTCCGGACAGCACGATGTTCTGAAGAAAGCGCGTTTACGATCATTAGCACAGGGCGTATTCGGATCGGCATTTAAACAGTGCAGTGCTCGTTACCTTGTACAGGGGGCGCCGCACGTCTATTGGGCAGTTCTGGATGACCTCGTCCACCACCTCCGAGATGGGCTGGGTGAAGTCCGGGTTGGCAAACTGGACACATGATGAAGACAAACAAGGTTACAAAATGAATTCAACTGAAAAGTAAACTGGGACCTCTTTTGGGAGTCGCAGCTGTTCTGGGGCAGACCACCAAAACTGACTTTAAAACTGAGCTAGCAGCATCTCCAATTACCACAAATCACTGTGCTAACGAAGGTGTGCAGTAATAATGAACGCGATTCGACGACAGAAATGCTTTTATCTATGACATCACAATCCTGGTAAGTTGAAACCGTGTTTTGTGAAGCTCAGAGACCTTTTTTACAGAGGATAACTGAAACAATCGTGAATTAAGTGAAATACAACTCCAGATATTAGTTTTTAATGAGGGTACAATAATCTAACAGGTAAAAAAATGTGAATTTTGAAAAATGTGTATATTTAAATAATAATAATAAATTGTATTGGGCATTTTCACGTAAAAAGGTATCATGGTTTGGTGAATAAAAACATTTGATTAATACATTAAGTTCATATGATTTGCCATCTTCACAAGTACTATTAAAAAGCAGTATTTTGAGTGAGTAGTACTACAAGCCGATATGAGCAGTACCTCTGGGTGGAAGAAGATCTCTGGCCCCAGGAAGCGCTCGTACCCCACGTCGATGCTGAACTCCTTCTTGGTGATGGCGTTGACCCCGGTGTGCTGCTTGATCCACTTGGAGCCGTCTGTGTCGTACTTGTTGAATTCTTTGACCAGGTCTGGGCACACGTAGCTGAAGCGCTCCTGAACACACAATACAACAAGTGGAGGATTAGCGATTTATGACTCCTTAGCTAATCTAAAAAAAAAAAAAAAAAAGTTATTCTAAAGTGTTCAAAAAAAGAACTACAGTATATTTTAATTAATCCCAAAAGTACTGATATGGATATACAAAAATCACATACATATTAGTGTTGTCAAAAGTAACGAAAATCAGATATTAATCAATACTAAAATTACTGTAAGCTTCAGTCTATAAGCCGTTACTTTTTCCCACACTTTAAAAAAGCACGTCTCAAAAAAAAAAACAAAAAACACTTCTGAGTACTATCTGTCTGTGTAAATATCTCACAAAAACCTGCTGCATATATACATGTATATATTAGATTTTCTTTTCAAATTTAGCTGGTGAGGCTTATATTCAAATTTACGGTAGTATTGAAACTGGATACTCATCTGAGCTATTTAATTCTACCCTGTCATTTCCAAATGTCTATCCACTGTGTACTCCATTCCTCACAGTCTTGCAGTAGCAGTACCTTGACGGCCTTGGCGGTCTCCAGGCTCTGCTCCGGGGGGATGCCCACCTCCCTGTCTCGTAGCAGCTGTTGGATGAAGTAGGTGATGTCCCGGCCCGCGATGGGAATGTGCTTTATACAGCTGCCGATCACATAGCCCTCAGCCTGAAACACAACAGGACCAGGGTCAGTATCTCTCACGCCAACAACTCTGTATATCATATGGACGTTTTAGAAATATATATACTTCTAGTAACGCAGTGATGCAACTACTTACAAGTGAGCATTAAAAGTTATTTTTTCCCTGCCAAAAATGTGTGTAATCCATAGAACTGTGTCGTAAAGCTGTAAAAGGATAAAAGGGTAGCACCAGCTTGTCATCTTTTGGTGTCAGATGCTGTGAACCAAAGTACCAAATTACAAAAACTGTTTGCGTCGCCTCTACTTGACATTAGATTCTATAAAAAAAAAGTGTATTTAATGTGAAGAATTCGTGCTTTTTATAAGTTGGTTCCTGACCTGTATGTTTCCTTTTATTCTAACTAGTAATCAGAAATCAAGCTACTTTTGAAATAGCAGTAATTACTTTTAGAAGAAGTACTCAGTCAGTAATCAGACACTGGTGACCACGGCTTTTCCCTCACGGAGCAAAAACATTCAGGCTAAAATATCAATCACATATAAATAGAAATAGTGTGTGTGTTTGTGAGCTATGTGTGTGTATTCGTACCACAGGGATGACATGCGTGACCCCATCCCCGCTGTCGATCACTGTCCCGGTCAGAGTCCTCTCTCCCACCTGCCGGGACGTCCACGAGGCAGCCAGCGCCAGCACAGCCTGACACAAACACAAGTTCAACATTATACATTAAATACAAAATGTTAATGTGCAAAGAGTATGACAAAATATATTTATAAAAATGCAAGAATGACACTAAGGCCACAAGCGACTAACAGTAAAAATCGGGGGGAAAAACGCGGTTGTTTGTCTGTCTAAAGGAGCAACTGAAACCGCAAGCGACAATAAAGGGCCTCCTCCGCAATTTACATCCCCTCATGTTTTTATTGTATGTATTGTGTGTAAATCATTATTATAACTTTCCATGTACAGATAAGAGTGCTGTGCAGAAACTCACCTGTGTAGCCCAGATGGAAAGAAAATGTGGATGAAATTAGATACAAGGAATTACCCTACATATAAATGATACTAAAAACTGTAAAATATGTAAATAAAAAGCAGTAAAATTAAGTGTTAAGGTCCAAATGGGTATTAAGGGTAGTGATATCCCAACCTATAAAACTACAGTTCAATACAGGTTTTACAGAAGGTCTTTCTAAGCATTTAACCAAACACTTAAACTTGCAGAACGCAATGAAAGCAGCACAGATTTGTATACATTTATTTTAGTAACAGTACACTAAACTATTAAAATATGGAAGTGGTAGGGAAAAAAAAGTTTATTTCCGCTTCAAAAGACACGTGAGCCGTACCTGCACAGCGATGTAGAGTCCTGGGACGTTGAAAGACTCAAACATGATCTCAGCCGTGTACTCCCTGTTCTCCGGTGTGTTCAGGGGAGGCTCTGTCTGTACGCACACAACACAGTCCAATAAGAAAGCATGCACACATCCAGTCAGATTCAAGGTCAAAATTAGACCAGTGTGCTGTCTGCATCGAATTAAGCGTTTCATCGTCACAGAATCAAGAAGTGTATTGTTAGCACGCTAGTTCTTGTTGGCATGCTAGTTGTTGTAGGCATTACAGTGATGGTAAAACGTCACTCTTAAAGTTGGGAAAAGCACTTATAAACTAAATTAGGATGCTTGTAATGCATAAGGTAAGTGAGGAATAACTTTGGACCACTGTTAACATTTAAAAATGTGAAAAACAGAAGTAAAGAGAATAAAAATCAGGTACAGTGTCTTTAAGTGGAAACCAAACAAGTCTCAGAGAGCTGGTGATATAGTAACTAAGTGTGATCATGATTAGGTCCATGATTGGTTTCTTCAATTGAGGAATTTGTATTTGATAGACAATAGAACAATCAACCCAGAATCAGCAGGTCTCACCAGGAGGAAGTAGTGATCTTCAGGTTCTGCCCGCAGATACTTGAAGATGATCTGCTCCATGAAGCGCTCCATCAGGTCCCAGTCCTCCACTATACCGTGACGAATAGGCCACTGCAACAGAGAATCGACCACACTCTTAAACAGGTTCATCTACAGGTTTTTACTTGAAGTTTTGTATATTTAAGAAAACATTTTTCACTAACTCAGCAATATTCAATTCAATTTTATGTATGTAGCACATTTAAAATACAGGTTAAGCTCCTCTAAGTGCTTCACATAAACAATGACAACAACAAACAAAAAACAGATCTACATAAAATACGACACAAAGGCAATAAGTTTTTCTTGGCCCTCAGGCTCCCATGAGAATTGGCCCATATTACTGTTAAGCACTTTTTTTTTTACTGCAAGTTTCGAAAAATCTACCTTGATAAAGCTAATATCAAATATTTAGTGTGTCCCTTTGAGGATCTAGGTATGAATAAAGGTCTGGTGGTGCATTCTAACCAGTTATAAATGCACAATTTTTCACTGTGTTGACCACCAGGTTCAGGCCCTCCATCGGCCCTCAGCTTTGTCTGTGTTTTGATTGTGATCCTTGAGGAAAAACGTTTGGGCACTTTGGCAATAAAACACCAAAATATTCTGCGTAGGTAGGACCAAATGCCGGAGAGAAACTGCTCCACAGACTGAGTGGACATGGCAGAGGGAGATGGAGGGAAGGCAAAATTTGAGGTGGAGGGAAGGCTTAGGATTCTATGCAAATGTTTAACCTAACCTGATACACATTTAGCAACCCAGAATGACTCTCACTGAAAATGATCAGGAAAAGATGGAACGCCAACAAATATTTGAATCTGATTGGTCAAAAGATGAACAAACTATCAACATAAATAGTTTTTAAAAAGTCTTTATTTCAACTAAAATAGGCTGAGGGCTCTGTGTCGTCATGTTAGTTTTGGTTCATTTGGGCGCTTCACTTTGGCTTCTACACAAACCACAATGCTCCTCTGTGATTGGACAGAACCACTGGTAAATGGAGACTGTCTGGATGGATTTTCGGGAGTTTGCAAACACAAATATTGCAAGAATTCAACATGCTGTCCAGGTTATGTTTGACCTGGTTTATGGTTAATGGCCAGTGTGTTCTCTGTCAAGACACAAAATATAGAAGGTAATTTGTATATTGTCTAGAAACGGCTGTACCTTGGTGGCATAGGAGGGTTTATCGATGGCTTCGTCTCCAATGTAGAAGTCCAGATCGTCCACTCCCTTCATCATCCTCCGCTGAGCCTGGTCCCCCACTTTGGCCGACTCTTTGATTGCAATACCTGTCACATACATTTATACACAGTCATTATCACATCAAATAACCAATAGTCCAATCCAAGGAAGAAATATATTAAAAAACGCAGTAAACAACACCTAAAAAATTACGTTCAAAATGCAGACACGATGTAGAACAAGGAACACATTTTTCTGACAGTTTAAACAATTAAACAAAATAAGGGTGTTGTCTTTTATTATTTTATGGAATTACTCACTCTACTTATGTCACATCTGCTGCCAGTGTCCAACCAGGAAATAAAAATATAAACTTCACCAAAAAACAAAAAAACCAAAACATTTTAAGCTATTTATCTATTATCTTGTTTTATTGCATGTACCATTTTCCTTCTGTTCTTTAACTGTGCGGTGAAATACTGGAATTTCCCCACTGTGGGACTAATAAAGGCATATTTTATCTATCTTATCTTAATTCGTATTAGGGGTTTGCTAAAATATCAAAAGTTTCATGTTTTTACTTAAGACAATGTTTGAATTATATCCATTGTGCCAAATCCTAGGCCTGTCACGATAATTACTATATTGACGTATTGTTCAATATGTGAGAGATGGAACAATAAGTTTCGGAGGTCAATATTTTATCTCAAGAGTTGCATTTATTTATCATTTACCTATTGCAGTTGGTGTTTTTTTTTTTCTCTTCTTTTTTTTTTTTTTTTTTTTTTTTTACAATTTTGTACATTTAGAATAGATTTTGGTTGATAATTCTGGTTTGGTTTCAATATTATCATTTATCATCTATATTTTCTTAAGCAATATATGGTAGTTTAAAATGTGTTACTGCGATATTGTTATTGTACAGTTGAAGCTGCTTGCTGACACACTGATTAATAAGTACTGTCCTAATTCAATGAAATAGGCCTGGATATATCGACTTATCGTTCAATAAATGGAAAGATCACTTTTGGGGGTCAGTATTTATTGTGTGTACCTTTTCTTTGTATTGGTAGGATATTTTGGGTTATTAATTATGAACTTAAATGACTCATTACAGAGCCAAACTACTTACTTAAGTGTTATGTTTTGCTATTTAATTATTTATTACAGCTCATGAATACGTTTTTGGGAATAATTCTACTTTGATTTGGTAGTATTTAGTATCATTTATTGTCCATATTTACTTCAACAATATATCGCACTTCAAATTGAGTTATTGTGACAGGCATACAATTAAATAAATCAACAAAAATACAAATGGGAAATACATCTAATTTATCATAATAAATGTCTTTGTGTTTGACAGATTACTCACATGAGGGAATGATGAACTGTGGCTCTGTGTTTCCAGCATATCCGAGCTTTGTGTACCTGCAAAATGGAGGACAACTTCATTAAATCAGATTTCTTTTCAACCAAGGGACAATACAGTTTTGACAGAGGCTAACCTGGCTTAGTGACTTTTTACTCAGTCTGCTGTTCATTTTAAGATTATTTGTATCACTTTATTATATTTAAACTAAATTATGTCTTAATAAAGTACTATCCAAAATGTCGTTGTGCTACTTCTGGTTTCGTAGCCATGGACAAACATATGAAATTACATGGAAGTTGGGAAGAAATCCAGGAAGTAGCATTAGCATCAGCATTAGCTGGCTACATTCCCTACCAGTCTGAATTATGTACAGAACACCTCTAGGAAAGACATTTTAAGTGATCCTTCTATCAATTTGTTGTCGTTTATTGGAAAGTCACAGAATTAAACACACAAGGCACACGTAAACGCCTTCCTGGCCGACGGAGAGCAGCGGTACTGGGCGTTAGCTGCAGTCTGACAGCCGCTGTCTGGGTGTGTGTACGTGGGGAGCGGATCTGGGCTAATGCTAATGCTAACTAGAATCTCATTTGTGGTGACTTACCCCGTGCCACAGTCCACTACACAAGCCGGGAGCCGGCCCGCCATGGCTGCTGCGTTTACCTCGAGATGTTAGTAACTACTGTATCTGATGATTGTCTAAATAAGCCGTGTGGTCATTTATACAAAAGCTTGAATGAAGAGCGTCACGGTTTGTGCGGCGCTTCCGGGTACAGCCAGATTCTTCTTCATCGGTCTTTACGAGAGAATCAAACGTGACACCCACCCCCATGTGGCGAAAGACTTTATCTACACCAAATGGAGAGAAATACAATACATATGCCTTTACAAATAAATAAATAAATACAAATACATAAATAAATAAATATTCTGAACATTCTAAACTCTTAAAAATATTCTAAATTGAAATTCTCTGCATTGTTGCTGTTCATGTATACTGTTCTTCTTCTAAAAAATTGCAATATGGCCTAGACAACCCAAAATGTGTTGTCCATATATGAGGACGCCAGGTCTAAGGAGGTTAAAGCAGACCCGTTATGCAAAATGGACTTTTCAGAGTTTTTTAACCATGTTACAATTGTTTCTCTCACCTCGTACTCACCCAAAGGTGTCCTGGAATGATTCGAGCGTGTTGAGTCATCTTTAATCGCTTATTTTCAAGACGCCATATTGCAGATCAACCCTTGTTTTTGCCACCACCACCATACAAATTCCACTGCTAGCGTGATGTGCAGATATCCATTGGAGGTGGCAATGTCTGAAGATGTTTATAGGCACCACAATTTTCTATTTTAAACTATAGGCTTTGTATCACATCACCTGACGACAGCCAGTCAAATTTCAGTATCCACGAAGGAACAACTGCAAGGTTTTTCATCACGGTGAGTTCTTCCACATATATCCACAGTGACCTTTAGAGCAAGTTTCTGTCAGCCTTAAAACAGAGCAGCTGAATGGGCTTTCATCTGTGAGTGGTGTCAAATAAAACATGCCTGAGAGTTTGTCATTCTATTTATTTGCCTCCAGACAATGGGAAGTAGCTAAAGAGACGTTCAAGTCTTCCTTAACAGCAGGTATTAACTGCTAACATTTAATATGATAGATGGGCATGTTGCCTTCTATTGTTTTGACAATGTATGAAGATGTTTAACAGTCCGATATTGAGAAAAACTGACTCATGGGAGCTTTTAGTCTTGTTATAATGTTATCTCATCAAAAACATACTTGAAGTTGTGTTCACACATTTGAGTAGCCAGAACGAATCGTTCTGCCATCGAATTGTGTTCACAATGAATTATGGCCTTATTGGTGTTGCACATTCACATTGTCTAAGCCAGGGCTTCATTTATTTTCCTGTTGTTCTTTCCTGTTGCTGACAGCAGAGGGAGCTCAAGCACCTAAATATCTAATAGAAAACAAAGGTGCAGCATATAAAGCGTTTTCCAGCTGTTAAAACATTATTTGAAGTAAGAAAATGTAAACTACAAATCTCAATGTTTGAAACTAAATAAAACTCACAAGAATAAATATGTGTCCTTTAACCTCCCAGGACCCCAACTCTCGCATGGCTTTATTCATTTCTCTATTATTTAGGCTGATTGTATTTACACTCATCAGGTCCCAAAGAATCATCTTTTTATATTATGTAGTTTCTGAGAAAAATGATGTCCACATATAAGGACATTCTACGTTTTAATCATTTTGACAGAACACAATAAAGTCACATTTGAATAACAATGTGAAAAAACTATTAAAATGCCTGAATACGGCAACATTTTTGTAAAAGCAAAATGAGAAACAACAATTGTACCTCTGTGCAGAAAGACATAGGTCTTTAACAAAGTTAAAAAAAAAAAAAAATTCTGAACATTTTTACATTGTAGCTGTTCCAAACTGACCTATGTGTGAAAGGCGATGTAACAGTTGCGATCTGCCTGTAAGCAGAGGAACATCTTGCATGTAACACACTGCACTCGAGTTTTCCCTGAGCAGCCTTTTGCTCTGCAGCGCACTGCATTCTTCAGGGTTACCACCTCAGGCAGATGTGCATTAGCCTTCCTCCGGACTGAAACATGAGGCACTGCCTTGACGGGACGCCTTTTCCCTTGGACTAAAATGTCTGGATTATCTTCACGCTCTGAAAAGTCAGAGTTCTCATTGTCATGTTGTGCCAAGAAGCTCATGGCCACTTCCATACGAAATTCCAGGAACTGCATGATGCTCTTCTTGGGTACACCACACGCAGTGCGGTCTTTGTGGTACAGTAGCCAGCTGTTGGCCAAAGCCAGATCTGTAAAGTGCATTATCATCCGCAGTGTCCATTTCTTTGTATGCCCACTCATGCGATAGAAACTCATTATTCTACCAACAAGGTCAACTCCACCCATCTTGGAGCTATATTCACGGACAATACTTGGTCGTGAGATGGTGAGAAGCCGTTTCAGTTTTTTGTCCCATCTCTGGAAGGTGTCTTCTGGCTCTTTCTCATGAACAGCAGATATCATCAGTACTGGTTTGGTGTCGTACCATTTTAGACGCAAATCTTTCCATCCTCAGTAGTACTTGGACTGACGTACCTCTTCCCACCCTTTTCAGTTTTTTGTCAGTTGGCAGCTTCTCCACTGCTGCAGTGACCTTATTCCTCATAACTGTACCAGTTACATACATCTGCTTCTTCATCATGTGTTCCACACTTCGGATGGATGTAAAGAACCGATCACAGTAAACACGTGTGTGAGGATGAAGAGTCTGACACAGACGATCTAGCACCAAGCCTCCCAAACCTAGATCCTCTGGTTCTTCAACCTGCTCACGCAGAGCATTTGCACCTTGATAAATTTCAAAGTCCAGCACAATACCATCTGCTGTTTGCACAACAAAGTTTTTCATGCCAACTGGATTTGGTTTCATTGGCAGATATTGTCGATATGGACAAGCTCCAGTGAATGGAATCATCTGCTCATCAATGGAAACACATTCAGGTCGGGCCTGAGATTTGCAGCCTTTCAGGATGCGGTTCAGAAAAGGTCTCACCTTCCAGAATTGATCACATGTTTTTACATCCTCAGGAACGTCATCATCAATGAGCACTTTCAGTGAACTCCTCAGTCTGAAAAATCTGTCTCGTGTGAATTTTTCAGTGATGGCAGGGAATCTCAAGACTTTTGACCAGTACATCCTGATTTCAGGATATTTTACACAAGACATCAAAATACAGGCACCAAAATAATGGTAAATTTCATCAGTTGATGTGTTGAGAGGGACCCCACTTTTAGCCAGTGTTGTATCATTAGAGCAATCAGCAATTGTTTTCATCAAATCTTTATCAATATAGTGTTTTGTGTAGTCCAGTGGGATCCACTCCTCTCTGTCCTGCACAGTTTCATCCTCATGCTCAAACTGGGCCTGATTTGGTGTCAGCCGACAAGCTTTCCATCGCATCCCACTCCCCTTTTGGGACTGATCTTGATGGCTTGGTCTTGGTGTTGTCTCTTCACAGACATAGTTTGAGTCATCACTCTCATCCTGCTCTGTCCGAGAGTGATGCCTGGCAGTGTGTGATCCGGCAGAGTTGTGATCTGAACGATATCCTTCATATTCATCACGTTTACGTTTATGTCCCTTGTCAGGTTTAGAGGGCTGTGGAAGGGAGTCCTCACACTCACTACTGTCCTCCTCACTGCTGCTTTGCTCCTGTTGTGAGAGTTGATATTCAGGATTCCCCACAGCATCATCGATGTCTGATAAATCTTCCACCTCAGAGTTGTTTCCATCAAATGACCAAAGTAACTCCACTGCTTGTGACAGGGATAAGCGCTCTGGAAAAACACATCATGAGAAAAAAAATAGTAATAATAAAAATCTATGCATATTTGTTTGTAAGACATGTTTTATGTTTGTACTGTAATAAACAATTGTTTTCTTGCAAAATCTTGCCAAAATACAATTTAATTCTCACATTTTTGTTGCTAACATTTTTGCAAAAACAACATTTCCAACAAAACTAACTCCCACTGTCCACATTTGTGGCCTAGACAACCCAAAATGTGTTGTCCACATATGTGGACGCCAGGTCCTAGGGGGACCACAGGAACTAATGAGGATCCATACAAACAAATATACACACAATTGCATGCATATAAAACAAGAAAGTCAGTTTCAGCTCCAAGATTTCCATATATATAAAAGTCATTCACACGTAAAAGACGTCCTCGGCTGACAGACATTTCAAGAGTCTAAGTCGGCAAGGTTGATGCGTTGTATATGTATGCACCATGAGGGTTCTCTTCTGTATGTGTTGCCATATGCTTTACAAAGTTACCCTTTAGAGCAAACTCTTTCCTACAAATAGAACAGCTGTAAGGTTTCTCACTTGTGTGTGTTTTTATGTGTATTGCAAGATAACACTTTTTGGGAAATGTTTTCTCACAGATTGAACAGCTAAATAGTTTTTGACTGGTGTGTGTTCTCATGTGAACTGCAAGATTACCCTTTACATTAAATGCTTTCTCACAGACTGAACAGCTGTAAGGTTTGTCCCCTGTGTGTATTCTCATGTGTACTATAAGATTAGATTTGGCAGGAAATGATTTTTTACAGATTGAGCAGCTGCAGTGTGTCTCTCCTGTGTGTGTTGTCATGTGTGCTGCAAGATAAGTCTTTCGGGAAAATGTTTTCTCACAGACTGAACAACTGTAAGGTTTTTCCCCGGTGTGTGTTCTCATGTGCACTGTAAGATGGCCCGTTAGAGCAAACGCTTTCTTACAAATTGAACAGCTGAATGGTTTCTCTCCTGTGTGAACTCTAATATGTCTTTGTAAGTTCTGTTTAGATCCACATATCTTTAGACAAAAAGAGCACTGGTGTTTCCTGCTCTCAGCTCCTTCGGCTGTTCCTGTCATGTTTCCATTATCCACAGTGGCACTGTTCTCTGGTGCAGACTTGTATTTGGGGGATAGACCTGAGTTTGGTGAAGTGGTGCTTCTGGCTCTGATCTGGTTGACCTGGTCTCCATTAGCCTCTGTCCCCTCCGGTGCAGCTGAACAGCTGAATGGAGCTCTCCAGTCTTCATCATTGTCAGAAGAATGCTCTGTGTCTCCCTCAGTCTCTGAGCTGATGTCCTCTCTTTGTTGAAGCAGTGAGGACTCTTCTGTCTTCACACACACAGCACTGGACTCAGGGACACACCTGAAATGAAGTTCGAATAAAATAAAAATTAATCAAAAACACAAGGTTTGGAATGATATTGTCCTGTGTGGAAAAGTCCATCTCTGTCTGCGTAGAGTCTCATGTATAAAACCTGCTGCTAACCCTGCACATGTGTTTGGTAGATCATATTTCAGACTATTCTGAAATGCTCCTGAATCCTGATTTTAAAACAGATTTATAGTAAAGCCAGTAGATGATAAGAATAGATAGATAATAAAACTGTAGTGGCGTGTGCTTGAAAAGGTCGAGCCTCACACTTGGAGCTGCTCTTCCTCCTCCTTTTTGACGCCCTCTTCCTCCCGTTTGATGTTCACTTCCTCTTCCTCCTGTTTGATGCTCTCTTCTTCTGGCTCCTCTTTAATGTGCAGGGTGTCTGGGATATCCTTAAGGTTCAGAGCAGGACCAGGACTCAGACGGGGCATCTGGACACCTGCAGGAGACAGTGGACATTCTTTCCTGTGAAATTAATACTTTGTGAATTCTATAATGGGAGATTAGATGTCTTTTCTTTATCCATGAAGTTGTATGGCTTAGTCTAAAGCAGAAATTCATTACATTATGATTCCTAAAACTGTGTAACTGAGATTATCCCCAGTGTGGAGCCATTTACACAGGGCAGAGGGAAGCTAGCTAGAGGGAAGGAAATCCAGTCAACTAATACACTTACAGCTCAGTTTTGTAGCTAGCAGGTTAGCTATGTCCATTTATATATACAGTCTATGCTGCCAACAGTAAAGAGGAGCATACACTGTCATTATTTCCCCAAAATACAAAAACAAAAGTGCTTGAAAATGCACTCAACTCCACTGGCTGAAGTCTGTTAGATTATACACTCACCTGAAGGATTATTAGGAACACCATACTAATACGGTGTTTGACCCCCTTTCGCCTTGAGAACTGCCTTAATTCTACGTGGCATTGATTCAAAGGTGCTGAAAGCATTCTTTAGAAATGTTGGCCCATATTGATAGGAGCATCTTTCAGTTGATGGAGATTTGTGCGATGCACATCCAGGGCACGAAGCTCCCGTTCCACCACATCCCAAAGATGCTCTATCGAGTTGAGATCTGGTGACTGTGGGGGCCATTGTAGTACAATGAGCTCATTGTCATGTTCAAGAAACCAATTTGAAATGATTCGAGCTTTATGACATGGTGCATTATCCTGCTGGAAGTAGCCATCAGAGGATGGGTACATGGTGGTCATGAAGGGATGGACATGGTCAGAAACAATGTTCAGGTAGCCCGTGGCATTTAAACGATGCCCAATTGGCACCAAGAGACCTAAAGTGTGCCAAGAAAACATCCCCCACACCATTAAACCACCACCACCAGCCTGCACAGTGGTAACAAGGCATGATGGATCCATGTTCTCATTCTGTTTATGCCAAATTCTGACTCTACCATTTGAATGTCACAACAAAAATTGAGACTCATCAGACCAGGCAACATTTTTCCATTCTTCAACTGTCCAATTTTGGTGAGCTTGTGCAAATTGTAGCCTCTTTTTCCTATTTGTAGTGGAGATGAGTGGTACCCAGTGGGTCTTCTTCTGCTTGTTGTAGCCCATCCCGCCTCAAGGTTGTGCGTGTTGTGGCTTCACAAATGCTTTGCTGCATTCCTCGGTTGTAACGAGAGGTTATTTCAGTCAACGATGCTCTTCTATCAGCTTGAATCACTCGGCCCATTCTCCTCTGACCTCTAGCATCAACAAGGCATTTTCGCCCACAGGACTGCCGCATACTGGATCTTTTTCCCTTTTCACACCATTCTTTGTAAACCCTAGAAATGGTTGTGCGTGAAAATCCCAGTAACTGAGTAGATTGTGAAATACTCAGACCGGCCCATCTGGCACCAACAACCATGCCACGCTCAAAATTGATTAAATCACCTTTCTTTCCCATTGTGACATTCAGTTTGGAGTTCAGAAGACCAGGACCACACCCCTAAATGCATTGAAACAACTGCCATGTGATTGGTTGATTAGATAATCGCATTAAGGAGAAATTGAAAAAGTGTACCTAATAATCCTTTAGGTGAGTGTAGACTGACCCACAAGTGAATCGTGAAACATTTATCATGAATGACCCGAGAGCACAATAATATTCTTAATTACGCTCTGTTTTCTCAATTTTATTATCTCCAACCTCCCCAACCGGGAAGTCTCACAGTATTTCAGTTTGAAAATGTGGTCATGTGCTGATGTGTGCATGATTTGTGACACTTGATGAAGTAAAACTAAATTTAAATGGTCAAAGCCACTTTATTTGTGGTGCAAATTTGTCCAGCAAAACATTAGATTTGAGAAATGTAGTAAACATCACTGAAAGGTTTTTATTCTGCACTCCTCTGTTTTAATGTTAATTTCCATTTTATGATAATTATTTGTGATTATTTATGTTTTGATTTGTTGTATTGTGATTTGTCTTTCTTACTCTGTAAAGCACTTTGAATGACTTTGTGTAATAATTGTGCTATATAAATCAACTTGCCATGCCTAAACAGTTCTCTCAAAAGCTTTCAGTCCAGCAGTTTATCCGTGGGTTTCAGAATGATAAAAAAGAAAAATCAGAGGAGGGAGAAGAGTCCTCAAAATGTCGCTCACAACAGGAAAAGAACAGGACAGGATGCTTCCACTGCGCTTGTGTTTCCTTGTTCTGCAGCTGTGTCTCTGTGGACGCTAAACTTAAGTCTCCATTGGTTTGTTTAACATTAGACTGGCTGAACATGAGCTCGAGACATGTCCAAGGACTGTAGCTACATGCTAACGCGATGCTAACGTGATGCTAACGCGGTGCTAGCAGCTCGCTGTATTGTAACAACACAATAATCCACTTACCTTTCTGAGATATCGCCATTTCAAAACGCCCTTTAAGACCCAACAGTGACTCGGCTTGAGGCAGATGTGCTTTAAATCCACAGGACACGTTTTACAGAGAGAAAAATCCTAAACCCACAGAATCAGACTCAACATTTGACCCGGAACACAATCCGCGTCACAGTCCGATCTGCGCATGTCAAGATTTGATTTATTTATTAACCTTTATTTTACCAGGTGAATCCCATTAGGATCCAAATATCTTTTACAAGGATGACCTGGGCCAAAGTGAAATTGCAGCACACATCATGAAAAAAGCATTTAGACATTCACACTGATACAGAAACAGTATAAATGATGATTCTTCTTTGAGGTTTTGCCTACACGCCGCTTTACTGCCACCTTCTGGTCTCCTGTTGTAAGGTATTTTCTAGCAGTGCAGCACAACACCAAACTGGTATCTTGATTTAATAATGCTAAGGTAAA
Source organism: Periophthalmus modestus (assembly GCA_019594935.1). Taxonomy (NCBI): domain Eukaryota; kingdom Metazoa; phylum Chordata; class Actinopteri; order Gobiiformes; family Gobiidae; genus Periophthalmus; species Periophthalmus modestus. Next base: position 12,286,417 of record JAIEZT010000198.1, on the reverse strand, counting down.
TAACACGTGCCCACCAGTGGATATGAATTGTGTGGGGGATCACCAGGACGCTATGGAGACCAGCGTGGGAGATCACAAGGACTGTGGACAATAAGGTAATAGCCATGTTCTGGTCCTTTTGGTTAAAGCCACATCTCAGGAATGAGTGATCCCCCCCCTCTCTTCTGTCCTTTCCCGAGAGTCCGTTGCTTCATTGTTCACTTTACCTGTGTGGAAATCATTAAACCTTCTGACTCCGTTTCAGTCTCTTTGTCCTCTTTGACGCTTACACCAGAAAAGGACATTCTTACACTGTGAACCTTTGATGAAAATGGCTGGTTTGTTCGGCATGACTGCACCTCACCTGCACGAGCTGAGCTGAGCCACTGAGAACAACGCCTCCACGACCCCGACCAGCGTGGGTCCACGATGAAAACACAACCTCCACACCCTGAGAACAGCCTCCACGAGCCTCCACGAACCTGAGAACAACCTCAGATGACGCATCGCCCCTGACAACATGAACTGAAGATTAAAACTGAATTAATAAAATAGGACAATAACATACATTTGCATAACTTGTTTATCAGTAGCAGTAGTTGTAATAGCGATGTTATTTCTTGTTAATCAAATTATCCTTCTCCTGTGTCATATTCATCTCCAGCACATCTTTCCTTTGCAGTGACTGTACATTACCTTATTTTATCTCTATCAAAGCCATCGATAATTTCAATTTTCCTCATAAACTACGCTCCCTCAACATTGTCATAGTTATTTCTTCTCCTCTCATGTCTTAAAGTGACAGATTAAACTACTCATTTCACAAAAAAGTCAAAGCAATTATATTTTAGATTTAACCAAAAATCTTGCACATTTTTTTCTAGTTTTAGTTTTGGTGAAGTTTTGGTGACTTTTGCTTGGTTGGACAGCACATATGACACATATAGAGGTGATTTCATAACTAGCAACCATGCTGCTAACTGGGCCCAACACTTGTCTAAACTGCACAATAAATATTACATGAATAAAAATAAAAAGCAACACCTCTATTTTGTTGATGACAAAGGTAAAGGTATTTTGTTTTAGAACCAACTCCTACTTCCTGTATTTTTGTCATTTTGCTCTCAACTTTTCTTCCAACAAACTGATGTAAAACCATGATAAATATTTAACAAAGGTACTATCCCACCAAACCAAGTAGTAATGAACCCAGTTAGTGTTGTGAGTTTGAGCCGGGTTTTACTAGTTTCTTTGCAATAGGCTCAGTAATTACAGAAATATACAAAAACCAAGTCCTTGTATTTTTAAAGACGACCTATTGTGCTTGTATTTGCTGTACAGTTATAATCAGATCTATTGGGGTCATAGAGGATGTTACAGTTTCGACATTTTAAATCGCAATATTCACCTAAAACAGTGGTTCTTAACCTTGTTGGAGGTACTGAACCCCACCAGTTTCATCTGCACATTCACCGAACTCTTCTTTATTGAAAAATAAAATATGATTTTTTTCAAATTCAAGTCATAGGTGAGTTTTACTGGTCACAAAATGAACTGTGCAACTTCACTGTGTTCAAAGAACAAAACCAATATAATGCATGAACTCACAACAAACCACATACAAACCTTATCACAGAGACATGACCTTTTTTAATACTTCCACACTGAAATGATCTAAATTTTTAACCTCATGTATTCTAATAATGAACTTATTGTATTTATGCTATTTATTATTTTTAACATTTTAACACACACCCATCACCTCATTTCCATCAGGTACAATAATAATGAATATTTACTGCAAATCAGTGACTTCTACTGCTGCCTTTGGGAGACCAGTTCAGAAATGCACCTTCACCTTGTGCCTTATGTCATTTTCACAGCAAAGTCTGTTCTGTGTCTCATGCCGTGAGAACAGCACACCGAGCGGTGCATTTGGCGAACTGAGACACGGCGTCAATTTGACAAATGCACCTTCAATGTACTGTTCAAAGTGCTCGTCGAAGTACCCGCACGAGTTAAATGCACTGTTCAAACCGCACATTTAAGTCGGGCTGGTACTTTGATAGACACATCGAAGGTACATTTGTCAAACTGGGACACGGCGTCTGGAGACGCTCGCAGTCCGCGAGTTTATTGGCGGAGACAGAATCTGACACTATAGAGTTAAAAAAGAAATCACAAACCATCATGACAGTCACAAGTTGATACTGAGTCACTAATTTCTCTGCAGCACAGACTGGCCAAGCAGCTGATCACCTGTAGCCAGTGATGGACAAGCGTCTCATCACGAATCATATGAGTCGGGTGCGTGTCTTGACCTCCGCCGAACCCCTGAGACTGACTCATCGAACCCCAAGGGTTCGACCGAACCCAGATTAAGAACCACTGACCTAAAACAAGTACATCAGGGTAAATGAGAAGGAGAAACTGAAAAATTGTTAAAAGCTCTGAAAAGTCATCTTACGTAATAGGTCTGCTTTAATCTTTAACAGTTCATTCAATCATAGGATTTCTTGTCAGTTTTAAACAATAGTCTCTTTAGAACAGAGTAACATCACATAAACACAGCTGAACTAAATAGTCTTTCTGGTTCTGTTCAGCCTATGACTCTTCTTTGTGATTTTTCATGTGTCTGGTCAAATGAGAGCGCTGGCTGAAATGTGTATTACAGACAGAACAGCTGTAAGGTTTTTCTCCCTTGTGATTCCTCATGTGTCTGTGCAGATTGGAGCTCTGGTTAAACTGTGCATTGCAGATAGAACAGCTGTAAGGTTTCTCTCCTGTGTGGCTTCTCATATGAATTTTCAGGTAAGAGCTACAGTTAAACCGTGTGTTACAAACTGAACAGCTGTGAGGCTTTTCTCCTGCGTGATTTCTCTTATTGTGCCTTTTCAGAAGAGAGCTTGTGGCGAAGCATGTATTACAGACAGAACAGCTGTATGGTTTTTCAACTTTGTGCATTTTCATGTGTTCTGTGAAACTACATTTTGCTGGAAATGTTTTCTCACAGACTGAACAGCTGTAGGGTTTGTCCCCTGTGTGTATTCTCATGTGTGCTATAAGATTAGCTTTGGCAGGAAATGCTTTCTTGCAGACTGAACAGCTGTACTGTGTCTCTGTGTGTGTTGTCATGTGTCTCTCAAGATTACTCTTTTGAGTAAATGCTTTCTTACAGATAGAACAACTGTAAGGTTTCACACCTGTGTGCGTTCTCATGTGTACAGTAAAATGGCATTTCCTGATAAATGATTTCTCACATACTGAACAGCTGTAAGGTTTGTCTCCTGTGTGTGTTGTCATGTGTTCAGTGAAATCACCTTTTTTGATAAATGTTTTCTTACAGATTGAACATCTGTAAATCTTTTCTCCTGTGTGTGTTCTTGTGTGTTCTGTCAGATGACTCTTCAGGGCAAATGCTTTTTTACATATTGAACAGCTGAATGGTTTCTCTCCTGTGTGAACTCTAATGTGTCTTAGTAAAACATGTTTAGACCGAAATATTTTTGAACAAACAGTGCACTGGCGTTTATTCCTTCCAGTTCCTTTGGCTGTTCCTGACATGTCTCCATTGTCCACAGTGGCACTGGTCTCTGGTGCAGACTTGTATTCGGGGGACAGATCTGAATTTGATGCAGTGGTGCTGAATGGTTTCTCACCTGTGTGTGTTTCCTTATGATATTTGAGGCTGGTGGAATTTGTAAACCCTTCCTTACAAATTGAACAGATGTAAGGTCTCTCTCCTGTGTGTGTTCTCGTGTGTACTGCAAGATTACCAATTTGAGCAAATGCTTTCTTACAGAATGGGCAGCTGAATGGTTTCTCTCCTGTGTGAACTCTAATGTGTCTTTGTAAATCATACTTAGACCCAAATCGTTTTACACAAATAGAGCACTGGTATTTCCTGCTCTCAGCTCCTTCAGCTGTTCCTGACATGTCTCCATTGTCCACAGTGGGACTGGTCTCAGGTCCACCCCCTGCACCAGAGGTTGGACTGATCTGGACTCGGTTGGAGGTGCGGTCTTCATCATCTGAACAGCTTAATGGAGCTCTCCAATTTTCGTCATTGTCAGAAGAATGCTCCGTGTCTCCCTCAGTCTCTGAGCTGATGTCCTCTCCCTGAGTGTCCTCTCTTTGTTGAAGCAGTGAGGACTCTTCTGTCTTCACACACATATCACTGGACTCCACACACCTGAACCAAATAAAATCAAAATGAATACAGAAAAGCAATGGTTTGGTATGATATTGTCCTGTGTGAAGTCGTCCATCTCTGCCTGTATAAAGTCTGTGTGCAGACCTACACCAGATGGAACCTCACGTGACTTCCCTCCATCCACACATCCCTAAAACTAAACAGTCAAAAGAAAAAACTACTTTTTTTCAATGAAATGTTACAAAAGTTGTTGATATCGTTTTACACTAAAGAGTAGCCCAAAACATTTTAACCAGATTTGTGCCTAATCTTAACCAGCCACAGGGCCACGGCAACACACACAGACAAACTACATAAAATGTAGCCTGTATTTGCCCCATTGCCCCATGTTCACAGTTAAATATGTGTTATGTCTGTGACATGTTTTAAACGGTTAAAGTTTTTAAACAGTTTCTCTGTAGAAGCAGAGAAATGAACACAATGTTAATTTCTTAGGAAACTTTTAGATGTGCAGGTCTACTGGGGATTAATATTGGCTAAAATCTCTTAAGTGCTGATGTAAATGCCAAAAAATAAATTGAGCTTCATCAACTTTAAACTTTTTTACATTTATAAAAAGTAAACTCGGTGAAGGTGCATCGTGGTGGATTTCAAATTTCTAATCTAATCAGATTAATTAGTAAAATCGCAGCAGTGTGTGTTTGAAGAGGGTGGAGCCTCACACGTGCAGCTGTTCTTCTTCCCGTTTGACGATCTCTTCTTCCAGCTCCTCTTTAAACTCTTCTGTCTTCACACACACAGGGCTGGACTCAGGGACACACCTGAAAATAACAAATTACAACCACAGTGTAACTGTCAAACTAAAAACGTAATGTCTTTAGTTAGATGTGTGTAAATATGGTTGAGCCTCACACTTGCTGCTGTTCTTCCTCCTGTTTGACGCTCTGTTCTTCGAGCTCCTCTTTAAACTCTTCCGTCTTCACACACACAGCACTGGACTCAGGGACACACCTGAAAAGAAGTTCAAATAAATCAAAATGAATCAAAAACACAAGGTTTGGAATGATATTGTCCTGTGTGGAAAAGTCCATCTCTGTCTGCGTAGAGTCTCATGTATAAAACCTGCTAACCCTGCACATGTGTTGGTAGATCATATTTCAGACTATTCTGAAATGCTCCTGAATCCTGATTTTAAAACAGATTTATAGTAAAGCCAGTAGATGATAGAATAGATAGATAATAAAACTGTAGTGGTGTGTGCTTGAAAAGGTGGAGCCTCACACTTGGAGCTGTCTCTTCCTCCTCCTTTTTGACGCTCTCTTCCTCTTGTTTGATGTTCACTGTCCTCTCCCATTTCCTCTTCCTCCTGTTGATGTTCACTTCCTCTTCCTCCTGTTTGATGCTCTCTTCTTCTGGCTCCTCTTTAATGTGCAGGATGTCTGGGATATCCTTGAGGTTCAGAGCAGGACCAGGACTCAGACGGGGCATCTGGACACCTGCAGGAGACAGTGGACATTTTTTCCTGTGAAATTAACACTTTGTGAACTCTATAATGGGAGATTAGATGTCTTTTCTTTATCCATGAAGTTGTATGGCTTAGTCTAAATCAGAAATTCATTACATTATGATTCCTAAAACTGTGTAACTGAGATTATCCCCAGTGTGGAGCCATTTACACAGGGCAGAGGGAAGCTAGAGGGAAGGAAATCCACTTAGAAAATACACTTACAGCTCAGTTTTGCAGCTAGCAGGTTAGCTATGTCCATTTACACAGTTGCAGGAAAAAGTATGTGAAGCTTTGGACTTAATAACGGGTTGACCCTCCTTTGGCAGCAATAACCTCAACAAAACGTTTCCTGTAGTTGTAGATCAGACCTTCACAATGATCTGGTGTAACTTTTGGGCCACTCTCCTCTTCACAAAACTGTTTCACTGTAGCAATATTCTTGGGATGTCTGGTGTGAATCGCTCTCTTACGTCATGCCACAGCATTTCAATCGGGTTGAGGTCAGGTCTGTGACTGGGCCACTCCAGAAGATGTATTTTGTTCTGTTGAAGACATTCTTTTGTGGAGTTACTTGTTTGCTTGGGTCATTATCCTGTTGTATCACCCATCCTCTGTGCAGCTTCAGTTTTCCGGACAGATGGTCTTAAGTTTTCCTGCAAAATGTCTTGATAATCTCTGGAATTCATTTTTGCATCAGTGACAACAATCAGTCCAGCCCTGAAGCAGCAAATCAGCCCCAAACCACGATGCTCCCTCCTCCATGTTTCACAGTAGAGATGAGGTTTTGATGTTGGTGCTGTGCCTTTTTTTCCTCCACACAATCTTCTGTGTTTTTTTTCCAAAACAACTCAATTTTGGTTTCATCTGTCCACAGAATATTTTGCCAGTAGTGCTGTGGAACGTCCAGGTGTCTTTTTTGCAAACTTCAAATGTGCTGCAATATTTTTTTGGATAGCAATAGCTTCCTCCGCGGCCTCCTCCCATGTTCTCCATTCTTGTTTAATGTTTTTTCCGTATTGTAAATGTGTCACCAAAAATGTGAGCATGTGCCAGAGAGTTTCTGTAAGTCTTTAGCTGACACTCTAGGATTCTTCTTTACCTCATTAAGCGTTCTGCGCTGTGCTCTTGCAGTCATCTTTACAGGACGACCAGCCTTGGGGAGAGTAGCATCAGTGCTGAACTTTCTCCATTTGTGGACAGACTGTTTTACTGTGGACACATGACATGAAGGCTTTGGAGATACTTTTTTGACCCTTTCCAGCTTCATGCAAGTCAACAATTCTTGATCGTGGGTCTTCTGAGAGCTCTTTTCTGCGAGGTATGGCTCACATCAGGCAGTGCTTCATGAAACCAGTAAACCCAAAGCTCATGTGTGTTTTTAAAGGGCAGGACAACTTTCAGCAGCACATCCAACATCATCACACTGACTGGACTCAAGGTTGGCTCACTCCCGGCTCCAATTTGCTCTTGGAGAAGTCATTAGGTCAGGGGCTCACATACTTTTTCCACCCTGCACTGTGAATGTTTACACGTTATGTTCAATAAAAACACAAAAACATATAATGTTGATGTAGTATTACTTTAAGCAGACTGTGTTTTTCTATTGTTGTGACTTAGATGAAGTTCAGAGCACATTTTATCACCAATTCATGCAAAACTCCAAATAATCCCCAAGGGTTCACATAGTTTTTCCTGCAACTGTATGTACAGTCTATGCTGCCAACAGTAAAGAGGAGCATAAACTGTCATTATTTCCCCAAAATACAGAAAAAACGTGCTTGAAAATGCTCTCAACTCCACTGGCTGAAGTCTGTTAGATTATACACTGACCCACAAGTGAATCGCGAAACATTTATCATGAATGACCCGAGAGGACAATAATATTCTCAATTACGCTGTTTTCACAATTTTATTATCTCCAACTTCCCCTAATTTCCATTTTATGATAATTATTTGTGATTATTTATGTTTTGATTTGTTGTATTGTGATTTTAATGTCTTTCTTACTCTGTAAAGCACTTTGAATGACTTTGTGTAAGAATTGTGCTATATAAAGCAACTTGTCATGCCTAAACAGTTCTCTCAAAAGCTTTCAGTCCAGCAGTTTATCCGTGGGTTTCAGAATGATTAAAAGAAAAATCAGAGGAGGGAGAAGAGTCCTCAAAATGTCACCCATAACAGGAAAAGAACAGGACAGGATGCTTCCACTGCGCTTTGGTTTCCTTGTTCTGCAGCTGTGTCTCTGTGGACACTAAACTTAAGTCTCCATTGGTTTGTTTAACATTAGACTGGCTGAACATGAGCTCGAGACATGTCCAAGGACTGTAGATAGGGACGGGCGAAATGAAACGAGATCTTGAGCTATGTACCGAACAAAAAGTGGCCGTTCCCAATGGAGACTCAAACAGAAGCGAGCATCATGAACAAGGCGATCACGTGATGAGATTCATCCAGAGCAGGTGACGTCAGAGAGGTTCACACTCATCCAGCGCTTATAAGCAGTTTGAATTTGGAGCGCCAGTCGTGGGTTGTTGTCGGCGTTTATGGGAGTTAGCGAGTTAGTAAGTTTGTCAGTTAGTGGGTTGGTGAGTTAATCAGTGAGTTATTAGGTAGGTGTATTAAATAGTTGGTTGGTCAGTTAGTGAGTTGGTGAGTGAGTTGGTCAAGTAGTGACTTACTGTTACTGTCCTTGATTGCCTTGAGCTGTAAGCAAAAGTCTATATGTTGAAAATTTCAAAGTGCACTTGGTGTCTGGGTTTGACTAAATGTGGCACCTGGCTAGTTTCAGAACTATTTAGTGTGTTGAAAAATCAAATCCATTTACAGATGCATCATCAGGAAGGAAATCCTGCACAATGTGGGAACACTTCATACTGTCTGGCCATAATAAGGTGTGAATGAATTTTTAAAAAGTACATATTTATTGAAAACCCTAATACATCTTCTTCTGAGGAATGCTGCTGCTCCTCCTCCTGAGCCAGAGCCTCAACCCACTCCCCTGGATCTGTCTTCAAATTCAAGTAAGTGTGTGTATGATTTTCTTTTATTTGCAATATTTAACTTAACTGTTGCTGTTTTTAGATGACATTTGGCATAAGCTTGACGAAAATGTTAACAACAGTAGAAGAACAAACAGCTTTGTAGCAGATGCAACCACTGAAGTCGACCGTTACCTTGCTGAAGTTCCAATAAGGAGAAGCGAGGATTCATTAATGTACTGGACCAAATCAAAAGTGCTATACCCAAGCCTGTATAATCTTTCCAAAAGTCCAGAAACCCTTGAAAAAATTGTATTTTTAAAAAAAAAATCAATGAAACAGAATTGTGTGACATGTTTTATTGTTTTTACATACAGGCCTTTACAAATATCCAAAGTGTTAGTTGAAATATCTAAGGCTAATACACAGCTCAAATGTTGTAATGTCTGCAAAATAACAGCAGATGGCAGCATTATGAGACCTCATTACTGTACCACATTTTGAATCATTTGGCTGTGAGATCTCATCATCTCATAAGATCTTCCCCCATCACTAACTGTAGCTACACGCCAGGGCTACATGCTAACGCGACGCTAACGTGATGCTAACGCGGTGCTAGCAGCTCGCTGTATTGTAACAACACAATAATCCACTTACCTTTCTGAGATATCGCCATCTCAAAACGCCCTTTAAGACCCAACAGTGACTCGGCTTGAGGCAGATGTGCTTTAAATCCACAGGACACGTTTTACAGAGAGAAAAACCCTAAACCCACAGAAGAATCAGACTCAATATTTGACCCGGAACACAATCCGCGTCACAGTCCGATCTGCGCATGTCAAGATTTGATTTATTTATTTATTAACCTTTATTTTACCAGGTGAATCCCATTAGGATCCAAATATCTTTTACAAGGGTGACCTGGACCAAAGTGAAATTGCAAATTGAAAACCGGTATCTTGATTTAATAATGCTAAGGTAAATAACACGTGCCCACCAGTGGATATGAATTGTGTGGGGGATCAGCAGGACACTATGGAGACCAGCGTGGGAGATTACAAGGACTGTGGACAATAAGATAACAGCCATGTTCTGGTCCTTTTGATTAAAGCCACATCTCAGGAATGAGTGATCCCCCCCCTCCACTCTGAGAGGGTCATAAAACCTCACCTTGTTCGACTTTGCTTAAAGTTTCTTAATGTGTAACACTATGCTGACCAGAAGAAGACCTGCACATCTCAGGACTCTCTTCTGTCCCGAGAGTCTGTTGCTTCATTGTTCACTTTACCTGTGTGGAAATCATTAAACCTTCTGACTCAGTTTCAGTCTCTTTGTCCTCTTTGACGCTACACCAGAAAAGGACATTCTTACACTGTGAACCTTTGATGAAAATAGCTGGTTTGTTCGGCATGACTGCACCTCACCTGCACGAGCTGAGGCTGCAGCCATGAGGGTCATGAGAACAACGCCTCCACGACCCCAAGAACAGCGTCCATGAGCCTCCACGACCCCCGAGAACAGAGAACAAGCCTCTCTACAAGCCTGAGAACAGCCTCCACGAGCCTCCGCGACCCCGAGAACAGCCTTTATGAGTCTCCACGAGCCTGAGAACAACCTCAGATCACGCATCGCCCCTGACAACATGAACTGAAGATTAAAACTGAATTGATAAAATAGGACAATAACATACATTTGCATAACTTGTTTATCAGTAGCAGTAGTTGTAATAGAGATGGAATGTTATTTCTTGTGAATGAAATTCTTCTTCTTCTTCCTTCAACTTTTCTTCCAACAAATTTATGTAAAACCATAAACCATAAATATTTAACAAAGGTACTATCCCACCAAACCAAGTAGTAATGAACCCAGTTAGTGTTGTGAGTTTGAGCCGGGTTTTACTAGTTTCTTTGCAATAGGCTCAATAATTACAGAAATATACAAAAACAAGTCCATGTATTTTTAAAGAAGACCTATTGTGCTTGTATTTGCTGTACAGTTATAATCAGATCTATTGGGGTCATAGAGGATGTTAGTTTTGACATTTTAAATCCCAATATTCACCTAAAACAAGTACATCAGGGTAAATGAGAAGGAGAAACTGAAACATGGTTAAAAGCTCTGAAAAGTCATCTTACGTAATAGGTCTGCTTTAATCTTTAACAGTTCATTCAATCATAGGACTTTCTTCTCAGTTTTAAACAATAGTCTCTTTAGAACAGAGTAACATCACATAAACACAGCTGAACCAAATCTTCTGTCTGGTTCTGTTCAACCTATGACTCTTCTTTGTGATTTTTCATGTGTCTGTTCAAATGAGAACGCTGGCTGAAATGTGTATTACAGACAGAACAGCTGTAAGGTTTTTCTCCCTTGTGATTCCTCATGTGTCTGTGCAGATTAGAGCTCTGGTTAAATCGTGCGTTACAGATAGAACAGCTGTAAGGTTTCTCTCCTGTGTGGCTTCTCATATGAATTTTCAGGTAAGAGCTACAGTTAAACCGTGTGTTACAAACTGAACAGCTGTGAGGCTTTTCTCCTGCGTGATTTCTCTTATTGTGCCTTTTGAGATGAGAGCTTGTGGCGAAGCATGTATTACAAACAGAACAGCTGTATGGTTTTTCAACTTTGTGTGTTCTCTGATGATACTTGAGTCCAGAGGAGTGCGTAAACTCTTTCTTACAGATAGAACAGCTGTAAGGTTTCTCTCCCGTGTGTGCTCTCATGTGTATGGCAAGATACCACTTTTTGGGAAATGTTTTCTTGCACATTGAACAGCTGTAAGATTTATCTCCTTTGTGCAGTTTCATGTGCTCTGTGAAACTACATTTTGCTGGAAATGTTTTCTCACAGATTGAACAACTGAATTGTTTTTGACTGGTATGTGTTCTCATGTGCATTGCAAGATTACCCTTTAAACTGAATGCTTTCTCACAGACTGAACAGCTGTAGGGTTTGTCCCCTGTGTGTATTCTCATGTGTACTGCAAGATTAGCTTTGGCAGGAAATGCTTTCTTGCAGACCGAACAGCTGTACTGTGTCTCTGTGTGTGTTGTCATGTGTCTCTCAAGATTACTCTTTTGAGTAAATGCTTTCTTACAGATAGAACAACTGTAAGGTTTCTCACCTGTGTGCGTTCTCATGTGTACAGTAAAATGGCATTTCCTGATAAATGATTTCTCACAAACTGAACAGCTGTAAGGTTTGTCTCCTGTGTGTGTTGTCATGTGTTCAGTGAAATCACCTTTGTCGATAAATGTTTTCTTACAGATTGAACATCTGTAAATCTTTTCTCCTGTGTGTGTTCTTGTGTGTTCTGTCAGATGACTCTTCAGGGCAAATGCTTTTTTACATATTGAACAGCTGAATGGTTTCTCTCCTGTGTGAACTCTAATGTGTCTCAGTAAATCATGTTTAGATCGAAATATTTTTGGACAAATAGTGCACTGGCGTTTCTTCCTTCCAGTTCCTTTGGCTGTTCCTGACATGTCTCCATTGTCCACAGTGGCACTGGTCTCTGGTGCAGACTTGTATTCGGGGGACAGATCTGAATTTGATGCAGTGGTGCTGAATGGTTTTTCACCTGTGTGTGTTTCCTTATGATATTTGAGGCTGGTGGAATTTGTAAAACCTTTCTTACAAATTGAACAGATGTAAGGTCTCTCTCCTGTGTGTGTTCTCGTGTGTACTGCAAGATTACCAATTTGAGCAAATGCTTTCTTACAGAATGGGCAGCTGAATGGTTTCTCTCCTGTGTGAACTCTAATGTGTCTTTGTAAATCATACTTAGACCCAAATCTTTTTACACAAATAGAACACTGGTATTTCCTGCTCTCAGCTCCTTCAGCTGTTCCTGACATGTCTCCATTGTCCACAGTGGGACTGGTCTCAGGTCCACCCCCTGCACCAGAGGTTGGACTGATCTGGACTCGGTTATAGTCATGGTCTTCATCATCTGAACAGCTGAATGGAGCTCTCCAGTCTTCATCATTGTCAGAAGAGTGGTCCGTGTCTCCCTCAGTCTCTGAGCTGATGTCCTCTCCCTGAGTGTCCTCTCTTTGTTGAAGCAGTGAGGACTCTTCTGTCTTCACACACACATCACTGGACTCCACACACCTGAACCAAATAAAATCAAAATTAATACAGAAAAGCAATGGTTTGGTATGATATTGTCCTGTGTGAAGTCGTCCATCTCTGCCTGTATAAAGTCTGTGTGCAGACCTACACCAGATGGACCCTCATGTGACTTCCCTCCATCCACACATCCCTAAAACTAAACAGTCAAAAAAACCCTGCTTTTTTTCAATGAAATGTTACAAAAGTTGTTGATATCGTTTTACACTAAAGAGTAACCCAAAACATTTTTCTAACTTTAACCAGATTTGTGCCTAATCTTAACCAGCCACAGGGCCTACGGCAACACACACAGACAAACTACATAAAATGTAGCCTGTATTTGCCCCATTTCAAGCTTCATGTTCACAGTTAAATATGTGTTATGTCTGTGACATGTTTTAAACGGTTAAAGTTTTTAAATGGTTTCTCTGTGCAAGCAGAGAAATGAACACAATGTTAATTTCTTAGGAAACTTTTAGATGTGCAGATCTACTGGGGATTAATATTGGCTAAAATCTCTTAAGTGCTGATGTAAATGCCAAAAAATGAATTGAGCTTCATCAACTTTAAACTTTTTTACATTTATAAAAAGTAAACTCGGTGAAGGTGCATCGTGGTGGATTTCAAATTTCTAATCTGATCAGATTTATTAGTAAAATCGCAGCAGTGTGTGTTTGAAGAGGGTGGAGCCTCACACGTGCAGCTGTTCTTCCTCCCGTTTGACGATCTCTTCTTCCAGCTCCTCTTTAAACTCTTCTGTCTTCACACACACAGGGCTGGACTCAGGGACACACCTGAAAATAACAAATTACAACCACAGTGTAACTGTCAAACTAAAAACGTAATGTCTTTAGTTAGATGTGTGTAAATATGTTTGAGCCTCACACTTGCAGCTGCTCTTCCTCCTGTTTGACGCCCTCTTCTTCTCGTTCCTCTTTGATGTCCTCTTCTTCTGGCTCCTCTTTAATCTGCAGAGTGTCTGGGACGTCCTGGTTCAGACCAGGACCAGGAGAGGGCATCTGGACAGCTGCAGTAGACAGTGGGGGAGTAAAGGATGAGCTCCTTACAGACATGTGCATTGTCTAAAGGGATTATCTGTTTATCAAAACAGCCATAAGTTGATTAGATTGTTTTTTTTACCAGTAGATGGATAATGTGAAACTCATGTTCAGCCCAATTTATTTGCGTGAAAGTGGCAGGTGCCTCTGCTTAGGCCAAGTGGAATCAAGTTCTTGCTAAATCCTGGTGAATTCGGTGGTAATGGGCCCTTTTCATGTTGCGGCCTGGTTCAGCAGAAGTGCAGATTCCAAGCAGAGAGTCAGGTTGACCATTTCCAGTGTAATCTTATGTCTATGAGGTTTTCTGCCGATCAGGCAGTGGACAGGGAGCTGTGGATGTCACTGACATGTTAACCCTTTACAATTACGGGTCATTTTAGTGAAATCGCCTTTGTTCTGACCTCTCCAAATTAAAATGATAAGCATTATGTCTACACAGGTGTTAGAATCACTAAGTTTGTGTGATAAGTATTTATACACTTTGGAACACACATAAAAAAATGATTTCTCATCCTCACCGAAATCTTTTTGTTAAAATGAAAGTGCAGAAAGCTGCAGTAGGTAGCTCGGGACAAAAAATACACTATATTTCAACTGAAAAGACTGTTGACCTCTTGACATTTCAAATTTGAGGACAATATCGATAAAAAAATTAGATTTTTACACAAATTTAAATCCAGGTGTTTTATGGAGGGACTTTTGACGTATCCAAATTTATCCAAATATCTCCAAGATTTAGAGAAGGTTTGGGAAAAATTCAGTATCTTTTGAATGCTTCAACCCACAGACATCAATGAGGCTCTACTGAAAGCTCACACTTGGAAGAATCTGTATCTGCACAGCAGCTGCTCTATTACTTATGTACATTTATATAGCATATCAAAACACAACATAAAATGTATATAAAATATAGTCCAAACAAGTGGTATGGGTCGAAATAAACATATATTTACAAAATCCACACACTGCGAACAGTAAACACACTGTACATGATTACGGCTGGTCGTCTGTGTGCCAGTCATTATAACAGTCTCTTTGCTGCTGGAAGCACAGGGGGATATTGCAGGTTGAACATTTCACTGAAGTTTTGGCGTGGCACTTCCTGCACTTCAGCCTGCCTTGTGTCTTGTCGCCTCCCGGGTTGATGTACACAACACGATGATGCTTCTCCCTGCTTTCTTCTTGCTGCTGTGCTCTGACGGCTCCTGCCTCTGCCAGCTCCAACACAAGAGTTTCTCTAAAGTCCTTTTGGAGCATAGGGATTTTATCCTTTGATTTACAGTGTTCTTTATAGAGGATGAAGGAATTCACAATGGAAATGTCCAGAAATTGGTAAAAAAAAGTCTTGTACCATTTCTTCGTTTTGTGCAAAACCTCGTAACAGCCGATGAGCGAATCTGACAGGTCAACATCACCCATGTGCCTAAGGAAAAACACACACACATTAGTAACAAAGTACAAAAATTAGGGGGTAAAGTAACATTATGTCATATACATACTTGCAATAGTCTTTGATGGCTGGTGGAATGGGCACATCTGTCATAGTCCACTCGCCTGTGTCGTCCTTCACTCTGCGCTGCACTGTCTCCTGTCCATGGGCGGTGTGCATGGTGGAGCAGACCAGCACATCACGGGTATCCCTCCACTGGACAAAGAGTAGGGGGTCCTTCCGAATCCACCTTATACTGCCAAGGGGAGCTGTGGAATCCGACGTGTTTTGTGTGGTCTTGGGGTCTCCTTGTCTGTTTGATCTGATGGTGCCACAGGCCGACACATTCTTCTTCAGGAGATCACGAAATAGACATGGGCTAGTATAAAAATGATCCACATAAAGCTTGTAGCCTGTGCCCAGTAGGGAAGTGTTCAAAAGGTTCATTACTGAGTCATAGCTCAACCCGTTCTTGCTAACCTGCGAGCTTTTGCCGTCATACACAAAGAAGTCCCATGTGTAGCCTGACTGTAAGTCGGCTAAAACAAACAACTTGAAGCCCAATCGTGCAGGTTTGCTTTTCAAGTATTGTTTGAAGATCGCTCTTCGCTTTGAAGCAGCCATCCTCTCGTTAATAGAAATATTCTGATCGGGTTGATAATTCTGGCGACATGCATCTCTTATCTCCATGTACAGTGGCTTGATCTTGCCCAAACGGTCAAACTCTTCTGTGCCTCTTTTTCCTTCATTTTCTGCATCATCTTCTGGACCGCTCAAGTGAAGAGCATGAACAATAGAGAGGAATTTCTTTCCGGTCATAATTGACTTAGGGAATGGAAGGCTGTACAACTTTCCTCCTCGCCAATAATCAGTAAGTGAAGGTACTTTTGTGAGTCCCGTGTAGATAACAAGAGCCAAAAAAGAGAAAACATCTTCAAGTGTAACGTCCGTCCATGTTTTGTATGTTGATCGGCCGTGCGCATTTGTGTTTCTTACTAGAGTCGATAACACAGTGTCAGTAAAAAACAGTTGGAACAGTTCCAGACAGGTGTAGTCCGCTGTGCTTATAACCTGTGGTCCGGGAGTACGTGCTGGACAAAAGGGGAGAGGCGTAGGTGTAATATCGGCCGTCTCTGTACCATTCCAGCTTCCCTCTGAAGGTGAAGACTCTGTTGCATCACAGTCCTCTCTGGCCCTGCCCCCGCCCCTGTCTCTTTCTGCGGTTTCTGTTCGAGGAATCTTTGAGGAGGAAGGGCCTGGTTCAGGTTCAGCTGCAGGTGCTGAAGTCAGTCTAAAATAAAAACAACAAAAACATATCGTAACACTGTAAATTATTTATGAACAGTAAATGCTACTGTACAGATGTAGTTTGTTTTATTGTATATTAATTAATATTCTATGGAATGAAGAGTAATTATTAATAAAATGTATTATATTATTATTATTATTATTATTATTATTATTATTATATCTATTGTACTACCTTATTTTCACGATTATAAGACGCGGGTAAAAGTTGCGAACATCTTGGGAGCGATGGATGACAGACGGCGAACACAGCTTTACAAAGACCGGGAGGCAGCGCTGGGCGAGTTACGCCACGATTTGTGAATGGATTGTGGATGCTTGGGCTCATGTATCTGCTTGCACTGTTCTTTGAGCTTTCGCAAAAGTCGGCATCGTTCACGCGGAGCCGTATGGCAACAAGACAGACTCTGATAGTGACGAGAGGGAACCTGGTGTATTTGACAGAGATCTAGCCCAGCTGTTCATTTCAGACACAGAGGATGAAGACTTTGATGGATTTGAGAATTAATTTTTAAAAATGATGTGAGCACTTTGCTAAATACTTTGAATAAAGCACAACCGAACAGTTTTAGCTTCCTTTGCCTTTTTTAGAGCACATACTAACATGCATGTTTTATCGTGCCAGTGCCCTAAAGGCTGGTGCACCTTTTGTCTGTGTTAAATGCAGAAAAAGCACCGTAACTGAACTGCGCTTTATAATCCGGTGCGCCCTATGGATCGTGAAAATACACTACTCCTGGTGCATACAACTTTCAACTGTTGCGTCCCCCACAAGTTGGAAACATTCACACCTTTGTAAACGCCTCATGTGTCTCATACAATCACAAATTCATTCACAATACATTGAATTTATCTACAAATTAAAGTCACTTACTCAGGGTTACCCATTTCCACATGGACCCCAGTCAAAACTTCAGTGTCTGGCTCCCAGTTAGGGTCTGAGACGTTTTGCCTGTAAAAGAAAGAATACTGTTTATTTGCCATTATATATGCCTTATTCTGAGCTGCTGCAACTTATGGTTTCGCCTTTTTTAAAATCTGTATACTCGTTTTACTCTGGGCCTACACGCCTGCGACTACAGTAATCAGACACTGCCATTACATACAGAAAAAAGAGACAAATAATGTAAAGTCGGATCCAAAAATTAACCAAACCAGAGCGTATGATGTAAATGAACGCTAACATTTACGCATCTTATATTTTACCGACAATGTGTTTATAGAAGAATAAAACCACACTTACCAATCAAGAGCAGCATCCATT
Organism: Periophthalmus modestus; assembly: GCA_019594935.1. NCBI lineage: Eukaryota > Metazoa > Chordata > Actinopteri > Gobiiformes > Gobiidae > Periophthalmus > Periophthalmus modestus. Next base: position 12,268,628 of record JAIEZT010000198.1, on the reverse strand, counting down.
CCATCCAAAAACATTTCCCCTGGCACCGAGTCCGCCGCGGACGCTTCGCTCTCTGCCTCGGACAGCTCCTGATCCGAGGTGTCGCTGTCGCGTCTAGTACAGAGTTGGACAGTTTCCATGGCCGTAAATCTCTTCTCTTCTGTCCGTTTCGCCGTAATCGTGACACAAAAACAGGAAACAACGCACAGTGATGCAGGATTTACGCACGGAGTGGAGCTGCGCCTCTACACTGTACTCTAGCTGTGTGCAGTGAAGCCAAACTATACATCGTCCTGTTCGGCTGCTCATTGGCTGTTACGGTAAAGCATCAGTAATGTGGACAAATTGGTTAATACTACAACTGTGAGAGAGAGAGCATAAACACTCTGTAATCTTGGGCTTCAGTGATCTGCAAAACCAATGATGATTGTCAAATTAGGTCTCAATCAGAAGACAATATTTGGGTTTACCATTGGGCAGCACAATTATCGCTGTCTGAACTATATTCTGCTAGATATCGACAATAAACAAAGTCTGATTTGTAACTCTCCACAGGAACGCGCCTCACCCACACACACAGAGGAGTTTATAATGTGTGCACATCTTATATTTTTACCTACGATAATGCAAACTGCAGAATAAAACAACACCTTAGACACAACTGGAGTCTAATCCCTAGAGCTAAATGCAAATGTGCCAGAGCGCATGATGCAAACTTTTACACACGATATATTTGACCGACAGTTAGGTCTGTGTCTGTGTGTGATCCCTCAGTCGTCCACGTCTGATCCATCTTTTGCCAAGCCCTACAATTATGGCAATAGCAGAATAAACCACGCTTACGAACAGCATCAAATCCATCAAAAAATAAGGTCCTGTACTCCTGAGTTCACTGTGGGATTTTCACTCTTGGCCACGAACCACTCAGAGTCCGAGATGCCTCTAAAATAACTTGTACAAAGATCCACAGTGTCCTCGATCAAGTACTTCCTGTGTTTTGTTCGTTTCGTCATGTTTAAAACGCAAAACTGGTGCAAAACAACAGTGTGTAAAAACCTCACAGACATTACATTACACTGCAAACTGGAAGTGTTCGAGCTGACTGTCCCGGCTCCCGTTGTGCAGAGCCAATAACAAACTATTATTGGATATTTTAATAAAGCCGTGACAGTTTCTACATATTTTTATTTTATTTTTTCAAAGCATTCAGAACGACCCTTCCAACATCAATATGAGCAAATACAGCACCGAGGAACGAACCCTCATTGTACAGTGGTACTTTGAGTCACATGAGTCAAATTCAGAAACCCAGCGGTGTTACCGTCGATATTTTAATACCAGAGATACCCCGAGCGTAAATGCCATTAAAGGAATAATAAGTGTTTTTCAAAGACAGGGGGCAGTATGTGATCTCCACAGACCTGACTAGTCCCGATTTCTTCCTGTGGGGGTCTTAAAGAAAAGGAGTTTGTGAATAAACCTCAGACAATAAACGACTTAAAACGTAATATCGAGGATCAAATAAGAGCCATAAGCCCGGAAATGCTTTAAATGTTATGTAAAGTGTGTTGGATCAGGCTGTTCAGAGACAAACCCAAAATGGTGGACACTTAAAAAACATTGTTTTTAAAATTTAGGTCATTTTTACTTCCCCCAGATTAAGTAGTGATAAGTTGACAAGTGTAAGTGAACAATTATAACCGTATATATTGCCAAAAATCTCAGAGGGTTCAGTTTATCTACTGCTAAAATTTGGTGAGTATAACTTAAGAATTATAGGAGCTACTGAAGATTTAAAAGTGTCAGTGACTTTTGGGCCAGGCTGTGTCTCTACCCGTTTCCAAACTGTCTCCTGTCTTTTATCAAACACTCACATTTTGACTGGAGTCTGGGGTTTTACATCTTTGTCAAAACTCGCGCAAAACCCAAACTACTTCCTGAATCAGTCACGTGGTACAGCCAAACTTCAGACGTCATCATTTCCAGCTCCTCCCCTAAATGACGCCTGGATACGGAGCGTCACGTCACTACGCACGAGCTCTAGTTTATTATTAGCATTAGCATCAAGCAGAGTCCGGTCTTTAATGTGTCTGGACTGTTTTATTTCCCATATCCCACCCTTCAGCCTCAGAAATGTGCCAAATACAGACAAAACGACCCGGAGGAGAATAAAGTTTAAGAATAAAGCTTAAATAAACATCAAAGAATGCTAACAGTAGCTGCGGGCTACATGCTACCAGGATGCTAGCGCTGCACGTGGCAGTTTAACATGATTTGAACATGAACAGAGCAGTTTACCTGTGTGGGAGACCGCCATGTCACCAGTGTCTCTTAAAACTCAACTGTGACTCGACTTGAAACAGTTCAGCGCTTTAACGATGCAGAGTTTACAGAAAGCGCGTTAAAAAGTGAAAACTCTTCACTTCCTCATCTCCTTTTTCCTTTGATTTAATGACGGACTGCAAAAGCCAGCAGATGGGAGCGTGCTGCCACCTAGTGTATGGCAAGTGTGTAGTGTCAGAATGTTACAGGTGACACTGGAGATTTTGAGTTCAGGGTGTTTTTCAAATATAATGCTACTTTATATTATATCTGTGTAACTTAATGTAGATTTGCTGCTATGACAAGACATCCCTGGTAGAAAACAGAGAAGTGACAACGGACATGTTTAAGTTTCTTCCTGTAAAATTAAGCATTGACAGCATCAATTGTCTATAAAACAATTAAGAGTCTAAAAATATCAAGTCAAGTCAAAGAGCTCAAGTCTAGTCAGGTCTTGAGTCGCTGGTCTTCAAGCTGTTCCTGTTATGCTATATGCAACATTTTGATCTGTTTTTCTTTCAAATCATAGTGACATTTTGTTTTAAATTGTTACTGGCAAATAAGGCAACTATCCCATTTTTTAGCATTCTGAAACGCTTGCTTCCTACATGAGTTCCTCCAAAGTGTGGTCCTTCCAGTCCGAGGTAAGTGTCCTGCAAAGATCTGAGGATGTGCGAATCCAGCTGTACGCCTGAAGGGTTGAGTTGACATTACAGAATTTAAAGTCATTATGTCAGAAGAAGAGCAGAGGTTTATATGGGAGATTTACTTTTATTTTTACTAGTAAGTATCCCATAGATGGTACAGTAATTACACAAATATTAACCACAAACAAGGTCCATGCACTTTTAACCTTTACTAGTTAATTTTGCCACAGAAATCTCTATAATTTTAAGAGACAGACTCATCAGAACACTGTAACATCCCATGAACACAGCAGTCATGTCACCCTAAGTCTCATCCGTGTGACTTCTCATATGTCTGTTCAGATTAGAGCGCTGGGTAAACCGTGTATTACAGACAGAACAGCTGTAAGGTTTCTCTCCTGTGTGGCTTCTCATGTGAATACTCAGATAAGAACTAGATGTAAACTGTGCGTCACAGACTGAACAACTGTAAGGTCTTTCTCCTATGTGTGTTCTCTGATGATATTTGAGGCCAGAAGAATGCGTAAAATCTTTCTTGCAGATAGAACAGCTGTAAGGTTTGTCTCCTGTGTGTGTTCTCATGTGACATTTGAGGCTAGAGGTATGAGCAAAGTCTTTGTTACAGATCGAACAGCTGCAGGGTTTGTCTCCTGTGTGTGTCCTCAAAATGTTTTACAAGATTACTCTTTTGTATAAATGTTTTCTCACAGATAGGACAGCTGTAAGGTTTCTCTCCTGTGTGTGTTCTCATGTGATATTTGAGGCCAGAGGAATGAGAAAAGTCTTTCTTACAGATTGCACAGCAGTATAGTCTTTCGCCTGTGTGCGTTCTCATGTGTTCTTCAAGGTAACCCTTTACGGTGAACGTTTTCTCACAGACTGAACAACTGAATGGTTTGTCTCCAGTGTGCGTTCTCATGTGTACTGTAAGATGACTCTTTTGGGTAAAAGTTTTCTCACAGACTGAACAACTGAATGGTTTCTCTCCTGTGTGAGTTCCCTTATGGTATATTAAGCTGGAGGAGTTTTTAAAATCTTTCTTGCATATTGAACAGCTGAATGGTTTCTCTCCTGTGTGTGTTCTAATATGACATTTAAGACTGGAGGAATTTGTAAAATCTTTTTGACAGATTGAACAACTGAATGGTTTTTCACCAGTGTGTGTTCCCTTGTGATATTTGAGGCTGGAGGGATTTGTAAAGTCTTTGTTGCAGATTGGACAGCTGTAAGGTTTCTCTCCTGTGTGTGCTCTCATGTGTATTGCAAGATTACTATTTTGGGTAAATGTTTTCTTACAGAATGGGCAGCTGAATGGTTTCTCACCTGTGTGAACTCTAATGTGTCGCTGTAAATCATATTTAGACCCAAATCTCTTTTGACAAAAAGAGCACTGGTGTTTCCTGCTCTCAGCTCCTTCAGCTGTTCCTGTCATGTTTCCATTATCCACAGTGGCACTGTTCTCTGGTGCAGACTTGTATTTTGGGGATAGACCAGAGTTTGGTGAAGCGGTGCTTCTGGCTCTGATCTGGTTGACCTGGTCTCCATTAGCCTCTGTCTCCATCTGTGCAGCTGAAGAGCGGAATGGAGCTCTCCAGTTTTCGTCATTGTCAGAAGAATGCTCCGTGTCTCCCTCAGTCTCTGAGCTGATGTCCTCTCCCTGTGTGTCCTCTCTTTGTTGAAGCTGTGAGGACTCTTGTGTTTTCACACACACAGCACTGGATGCGGGAACACACACAGCAAAGAAATCAAACACACACACAAAGATAAATACTACAAGTATAATAGTTAAACTAATATTTGTAGTTAAATGTGTTAAAAAGGTGGAGCCTCACATTTGCAGTTGCTCGTCCTCCTGTTTGATGCCCTCTTCTTCTGGCTCCTCTTTAATCTGGAGAGTCTCTGGGATTTCCTGCTTCAGACCAGGACTCAGAGAGGGCATCTGGACACCTGCAGGAGACAGTGGGGGGGTAAAGGGGTGAACTTCTTACACTTATACATGCAGTCATTTTTTCCAGAGATGTCATGCTCTACCACCAACTGTTAAACAAATACAAACACTGATATTGGAAGTGCAGTCCCCAGTCTCTTTTTAAGGCACCAGACTTCCAGCTCAAAGAGACATGTGCGGGCCACGGCTTCACAAATATGACATTGCTCACAAACAAATCCAAGACCTCTTACTCAACCTTCAGTTTCACCAAGCACCACAACAGGGCGCACGGAATCAACATGATGGCTCAAAAATGTCTTTTACTGATCCAAACTTTTCTGGAGAAGTGCTCAAGATTCAAAATACTAACTTGTGCTTTTTTTTTCTTTTTAAGGGATTTTAGGGGTTCCGTACATACCAGTACCATCGGGACCAAATGAACATTTCTTCTTGGAGCTAAAACGTCTTGATTACAAGTGCCCAAATGACGAGCTCTGAAACCTTTTCTAACTTGGACCCCTCCTGGACAAATAAGGATTTACATAATCTTTGTAGGGCAAACTGAGCAGCTGAATGCTTTTCACCATTTTCACATCATATAGAAATGTTCAAGATTTGTTTCCAATTAAATGTTTCCCAGCTTCTTTCAAGTCCTCCTTAAAACATTTAGTAAGAGAGTACTGCCTGCTTTTGAGTGGCTGACTTTAAAAACACTCTTTAAATGCTTTATGTTGTAAATAGTCTAATGTGTAAAAGTTGTAATGTTTAATAGCTCTGCCTATCATTAAACTAAACATTAAACTCTGTCGACAGACAGATCAACAGCCAACTTTGTGTCCAAGTTTAAGGGCTCAGTACATGTTAACAGGAGGGTCAGGTAGGGTTAGAAGATCCTGTGTCAGAAGAGTTTGAGGTGAGTAATAGTCCTCTGGACAAGTGTCCCAGGGCCAGTGTCCCACAGCCTCACAGCAGCCTCCAGGGGGAGCCAGGTGATCTCTGGAGTCACAACAGGAAAGCCTCTTTTAAGCCTCACTCACTCTGCTCTGTTGTCGGTGATGAGCCATGAACCATTCCCTCCAAGCACTTCTTTTGGAACGTCCTGACGTTTAGTGTAAAACGTCTGTACCATCTCAGAGCTCCATCGCTAGCTTCTTGCACAGTTTCCATAGATAAAAGAAAAACAACTCATTTCACACAATCCAACAGTCCCCAACTTGTGTCCTTTGAACTCCACAATCTGGTTTTGCCTGTAGGGACTCTAGACTTCTCCAAGGTCTCCAGGAAGGTTCATTAGTTCTGATTACTGTGGTCTGCTTTGTCCTCATGGAGAGGGTTTGCAATGTTTTGTGCACTGGTGAATATAAATGTCTGTCACATGTGTCAACAACTGCAGCAACTCAAAGATGACATCATGAATAATAACTGTATACATTTAGGCTTCAAGTGGATAGGCTCAGGAATTACAGAGATATTAAACACAAACCAAGTCCAGGGCATTTTTAATCTTTACCAGTTCATTCTATCACAGTTCATCTCAATTTTAAACAAAAGGCTCTTTAGAACAATGTAACATCACATGAACACGACTAAATATCTTCTGTGTGGTTGTGTTCAGCCTATGTCTCTCCTTTGTGATTTTTCATATGTCTCTTCAAATGTGAGCTCTGGCTGAATTGTGTACTACAGACAGAACAGCTGTAAGGTTTGTCTCCTTTGTGACTCCTCATATGTCTGCTCAGATTAGAGTTTGAAATAAACCGTGCTTTACAAAGTGAACAGCTGTAAGGTTTCTCTCCTGAGTGACTTCTTGTGTGTCTGTTCAGAGAAGACCTTGAATTAAACTGGGTATTGCAAATAGAACAGGTGTATTTTTCTCCTGTGTGATTTCTCATATGAATTTTCAGATAAGAGCTTGAGGTAAACTGTGTGTTACAGACCGTACAGCTGTAAGGTTTCTCACTTGTGTGTGTTCTCTGATGTACAACAAGATTACTCTTTTGAGTAAAGGTTTTCTTACAGACAGAACAGCTATAAGGTTTCTCACCTGTGTGTGTTCTTTTGTGATTTTTGAGGCTAAAGGGATGGGTAAACTCTTTCTTACAAATTGAGCAGCTGAATCGTTTTTCAACTGTGTGTGTTCTCATGTGGAGTGCAAGATAAAAGCTTCGGGAAAATGTTTTCTTACAGCTTGAACAGCTGAATGGTTTCTCTTGTGTGTGTGTTCTCACATGTACAGAGAGACTACCCTCTATGGTAAATGTTTTCTTACAGACTGAACAACTGAATGGTTTCTCTCCTGTGTGAACTCTAATGTGATTTTGTAAATTCTTGTTTCTTGTAAATCTCTTTTGACAAAAAGAGCACTGGTGTTTCCTGCTCTCAGCTCCTTTAGCTGTTCCATTGTTCACAGTGGCACTGGTCTCTGGTGCAGACTTGTATTTGGGGGATAGACCTGAGTTTGGTGCAGTGGTGCCTCTGGCTCTGATCTGGACTCGGTCATGGTCTTCATCATCTGAACAGCTGAATGGAGCTCTCCAGTCTTGATTGTCAGAAGAGTGCTCTGTGTCTCCCTCAGTCTCTGAGCTGATGTCCCCTCCCTTTGTTTCCTCTCTTTGTTGAAGCAATGAGGACTCTTCTGTCTTCACACAAACATCACCAGACTCGGGGACACAACTGGAAAAATCAAATTCAAATTACAAAGCGTAACACAGTGTTATGTTTAAAATTGCTATAAGAATTTAACTGGACATAAATCTGGCAGACAGGCAAAAGCACAACGGAGTGTGGTAGAGACTCACACTTCCTCTTCCTCCTGTTTAACGTTCTCTTCCTCTTCCTCCTGTTTGATGCTCTCTTCTTCTGGCTCCTCTTTAATTTGCAGGGTCTCTGGGATTTCCTGCTTCAGACCAGGACTCAGACAGGGCATCTGGACACCTGCAGGAGGCAGTGGGGGAGTAAACGGGTGAACTCCTTACACATACACATGCCATTTTTTCATGTGAAATCAAAGCTTCATGAATTTTGTCTATACTGGGGGATTAGATGCATTTTCTTTGTTTATGAAGTTATGTGAGGTGGCAGTCCCATAGAATACAAAAACTGTGTAATTTCCTGAACACACAAAAGCAACGTATTTAAGGAGAGAAACATCATCAGGTAATTATCACTGTGTATTTGGTTAAGTAACTGCTACGACTGTTGAACTGATTTCTTGTTTTAGCTGTCAGGTACAAGCTGTAGACTGATTGTATTTGTTGTTATTAAACTGCAGTAGCTCTTTCACATTTTAGATGTGTTTGAAGCTTTTACAGAAGAATCATTAATTATCATTGACATTTTTGCCACTCGCAAAACATTAAGTTCTTAATGTTGTGATGTCATCTGCATAATCTCTATAAGCCTGCTTTATTAGTGTTTAAACATAATTGATTAAAATAAATCCTAAAGACCAATCCAGTGTTTTATTTTATTAACTCGTGACACTGATATGGATGTGCAAGATCATTTTCTAAAATAATGACCACGGGCTTTAATATGAATTGTGCCTTTTTGATGAGTGCAGTGTCAACTCACGTTTCTCTCCAGAGCGACTCAAAAGTCATTTGAGAGGTACATAGACCTGTGTGATCTAACACAGGCAGTTTATGTGAGTGCACGTGCCAAAACACTTGAGTAAAGTCTTACATTCTAGGAGACAGCGTTAAAATAATCCTCTATTTCATATATTTTTATTTATGTGCGAACAAATATTCTACTGTCACTTAGACAACAAATGTAAACACATCTTTTCATTTTTATATAACAAAAACTAAAACTGAAATCACAAATCTTGAGTGCAAAATAATTGAGCGCAGCAAATAATAAAAATATAAAATTATAAAATATTAATAATAGTAATAATGCAAAAAAAATAAATAATAAATAAATAAAATAAAAAAGGGGGGAGGTTGGCTTAGAGTGTCAAAAAAGTCAATAAATAGTTTCCACTTTCTAGAGCTAAAATAAAATAACAGTTAGCTTAGCCCTGACCACATTTATACCTCTGTGCTTGTTACTATGGCAACTCAGCACCAACTCTGGTTAGCCACTAATGAGCCTGGATTAAACAAACCAACCAGGCTTTAGGTTAAAGTGCTCCACAGGTTTGACAACATAGTTAACATAATTCATTATATTTAGGATTTTACTAAACATCTTGACCATCTTTTTAATTTTGGAGAAGTTTACAATTTTCCTTGCTAGCTTGACAAGGGAAATCACATATAGCATACATACTGCTAACTCCATGACGTTATGGCCCAAAATGGCTACGATTTTAGCTCTTATATTCACATTAATTTCATTGTGACCTGAACAACCACGATTATCGATTAACCTAACAATCCTGACAGCCCTAGCGTGTCTACAATGACAAAATAAACGAGGAAGTCTGAGAGAGTAAAAATAACATCAGGATTTTGTGCGTCTAGACTTAAAAATTGCCAAAATTTAGCAAAATCGTGAACTTCCCGAACGCAAACTCTGCTTTTTAATGTTTATGGACAACTGTCAGCAACTCTTCAACTGATACAAGACGAGGACTTTGGGTAAATCCTGTGCAAAAATCCAGATAAGGAGGAGCAGATGTGCAGCAGCGCGTTTCTGTACACACATCCCTCCATGCTAGCGCGTTAGCATTCCCGGGCTACATGCTAACGCGATGCTAACCCTGGCTGCACGCTGCATTTTAACACGAGCAGAACAGTCCGTGTACCTTTCTGTGATAACGCCATGTGCACTAGGTCCGTGAAGCAGCTTTGCTCAGTATAAAAGGACTGAGGTTTGTGGTGCACGCAGCCAGACGCGCCTTTTGTGCTAATGCTAACTTTGTGCCGCTGGAATGTGGTCGATGTTCCTCTTCTCGTGGGTTTGTGGCACGCTGCACACGCCACGCGGGGCAAACTGCTGCCTGACGCTGGTGATGAAAAGTTACTACGCTGTGGTTTGTTTCTCCAACTTTGTGATGTCTGTCGGTGTCAAAAATAACAATTGCGCATCACCTCTGAGCTAATAAATCAATACGGAACACTGTAGGTGACACCTGACAAAAAATGTGATTTATGTGCAAGGTCTGTGTGAGGAGGGTGGAGAAGTTATGAACCCTCAAGAATTAATTTTGCTCAATTTAAAGCATTACTAAACGCATTGTGGAATGAAAGGATTGCCTACGCCTAAGCAGCAGGCCTGAAAGTCTTTTAACCCTGGTAAACCCAAGAACTCTTTTCTTCTTTGGAAAATTATGAACATTGTATTAAATTACTGCTATAAGTTCACTGAATACTTAAATATCCACTTTTTCAATTTGAACCCTTTATTCCCTAATTTAGGGTCGGGGCCAAATTTGACCCGCTGGGCTCGCTAATTTATCCAAAAAGAATATAAAACATACTTCTAGACATTCTGCAAGACATTACTAAAAAGATTAACAAAAAAACTCACAATTTTACCAACCGCTGGTTTGCTGAGAAGATGATTTTGTTTGGGTAGTTTTCCTGCTCAACAAAACAGCATGAGGTCAGCCATCTTGTCAGTACCACTCTGGCTCATTTTAGTTCAATATTCATCCACTAGGTGTCTCTATGTAGGGGCCAGAAGTGGCACTCTGGGCTGTTTAATTTTTTTGAATAGAAATTTGACTTTTTTCTCTTTTTTTAATTTTGGGTAACAGCAATTAACTGTGGCCAAATTTGACCCCGTGGGTTCTCCAGTGTTAATTCATGATACTGACACGATTTTAAAGGTAAAATGTACAAATAAACACCAGGTAACCTGCCTGTCTTAAAACATGAAAAAGTTATTAATTCCAGCGAGTTTATAAATGTCAAAGTAAAGCAAACAACAACTGCAATGCTAACTGATCACCAGAACGCTTTATAATCAGATGCAGACAGAATGCAGTGAATGTATTTTGACCTCAAGAGTTGCAATACATCTGCACTGGGGTAAGACAAATTCTGCTCGCATACGTCAGGAAAAAAATATTCATGGACTTTGCTGTAGCTTGTTGTGCATATTTTAGGTTGATGAGGAGGCTGAACTGGAAGGAAACAGGAGGAAAGCCGCCCAGACACAGAAAGAAACATCTTAAACCAGAACCATGCTGTGAATCGACTCAAACACTGTCAAGCCTACACATCCCAAAGACAATGACTGATTAGACCTGATGATATTTGAGAAGAGGGGTTCGACGGGTTGCAGCGACCCAAACTGCACAAGAGCATCTGAAAAAACATCCAAAACTTGCGTACCACGAGCCGAGGCTGGATTTTTCACTGCATTTATGAAAGTAGCGCTCCTCCGGCAACACAGCCCCGCCCCCTGCTCTCTCTCATACACCAAAACGAGCTCCTCAGAGCGCTTCAATATTCAGGACTATCAAAAGGATTATTCTAGAGGCAATACGTTTTACACCCAAAGGAGCTCTTAAAAAGCCTCCCAATTTTGCGGAAGAGTGAGGAGGTAATAATTAGCTATTTCTCTGTATAGATAGAACATGTTGTGACAAGAAGCCTGTTGTGTCAATGTGATCGAGTTTTACATTTGACAACAACACGGGCGTTGTTATAATTGTTATAATTATGATGTTGCGCTGCGATCTGCTTGTACTTTTATTTTTCTGAGACTTTGTAACTTGTTTGGTTGTTTTCTCAAAATGCATTATAATTTTTTTGATATTTTAAACTTAGAAAAAAAACTAGGCAGGTTTTCTTTTAATAAAATTTGAAATATAATAGTGTTATCAGAATCAGGGTTACTTTTACTCACGCCCAAGGGGAAATTCCTTTCGTTATTGTCATGCAGTCAAAGAACAGAGCGGAACATTAAGTTGAAGTGCCACTTAACACTGAATCTGCCAATCTATTTTTGCTACTAAACTGTGTATATATAGTTTTAATAGTGTAGTTTACCATTGTTCTTTTTGTCAATTTTTGTGCAAACTGCGGCTGGGCAAAAACTCTATTAAATCGATTCATCTAATTTTCTGTTCAGATCGATAAATGAATATGGGGATGAATACAAGTGCAGACCTTCACGGACTCTCGTCAAATATCAGCCGCCGCCTTTTTATGGAGTTGGATGTAACCTTTTTGTAACATTAGATAAAACGGTTCTAGGCAGCTGTCCGTGCCTTAACTTGGGTGGAAATGAAGCTATGCCATGAGCTTCGCATGAACACCCTTTTGCCCAACCCGCTGGATGGTGCCCTATTCCTGTTGGGGGGGCAGCCTTCCTCCATCTGGGCAGTGCAACTTTGAGCTTGTGAAGAAGAAACTCATCAACACTTTGAGATAGAAATAGTTCTTATTGCATGTTCAGACTTGTGTTTCTGCTTGTCCTCAGGTGGCTGATGACAGTCTGGAGCTAAACGCCGCAGATACTTCAGGCTTAATACTGAGGCTTTCCCTGATTATGACACAGTGGTGTGAAATGGTGAGGAGCTTTGTGTTTTCTTGATTTATGGCAGATCTTTAGTGAGCACATTGCAGTTTTGTAAAGGAAACGATTGGTTTGTAAGCGTTGTTTATGCTAGTCATGCCCTCACAGTGGCAAAGCGTAAGTGGTCAACTTCTGGCAGAGATCAGTGGGCCATTGTGCGGTCGGTTCGGAACTTAAGGCATTACTTGAACCTCCAGCCTTTTACCATAGGACCTGATCACAAACCACTGCTTGGCCTGAGAAGATTTCCCGTTGATAATGACAGAACGACCTGGTGATTGTTGAAGACGGGGGTGAACCATACGAATGCCGATGCTTTGTCTGGCCCGATTCTCATGAGCCCACTGCGCTTTCTGACGTGATCATGGTTCAATTCCTCTTTCAGGATGGTTCAGACATAAGACGGCTTCAGCAGGAGGATTCAGACATCAAATGGGCTCTTGAGTGGCTTAAGGACGGCCATCTTCGGTCAGAATTAGAGATGCTGGTAATGACTCTGGTTGATGGGACTCAGCAGATTATTGTGCCATCTGATGGTTCTTGAGGTGTTTCATCGTCTTCTTGGTTGTCCCTTGTCTGGCTACATATCGGTTGTGCAAACCATGGCACAGTGACCGTTTAAGCGATTGGCGGCAGAGGTACTGAAGTTGCCCATTACTTCAAAAGGGAAACCGCTGTGTGTTAGTAGAGGAAGACTATTTCACTAAGTACCAAAATGACTACGTGGCACAGGAGAATCGTGTGTGTACCACTGATTAAGAAAATAAAACTGAAGAGCAAAGTAAATACAGAGCAGTGGCCGTGTGCCGGTGAAAATGGGAACTGATCGGCAATATGGCGTCTTGAAATTAAGCGATTAAAGAGGGTAAATGAGAAGGAAACAACTATAGCATGGTTAAAGGCTCTGAAAAGTCGATTTTGCAGAATCAGACAAGTTTAACAAGTTTTAACAAGTTCTAAAATGTCACAAAAAGGCCAAGAATGTTTGATACAGACTATATAAAGCCCATTTTGACAGTTTATCATTCAAAAAAGACTAACGTGTGATATAATGGAGTAATTGACACTCTTTTGCATAAACAGGTTTACACTTGATGCTCGATGATCTGGTTTGACAACTTCTCACAGCTGATAAAAGGATCCACCCTGTCCAAAAATCCATTATGGTCTCAGGTCTCCAACATGGCTGATCCCAGTGTCTACTGTTTGTACCAGGGAATGTACATTCCCAAATTCTTCTACACTCCGGAATCTCTGAAGTACTGGGAGGATTTTACTTTCCGTCCAGATGATATCATAGTAGCAACGTATCCCAAATCAGGTAACATGTTTGAATTGTGTAGTAGTTATTACCTGTAAAAGATGGATGTTCATTTTTGGGTACTTCCTCCAAAAATCTATTCAACTGTGCACAAATATGTACAGTATTCCATAAATTACATATAGTTTTGTTTTATTTTTTTGGTATTTCAACAAAACACAGTAAAATGTCTTGTGGTGTGACTGTTAGTAAGTAGTAAACTTTATTTATATAGTGCTTTCACAGATAAAAGTACTTCACAGAGAGCAGGTTCACCAAAGAAATTACAACAAGTCAGATAAGGTCAAAGGACTCAGCCAAGAGCGTTTCTAAACCGGAGTGTCTTTAGCTGCTTTAAAAGAATCCACAGAGTTGGCCACACGGAGAGAAAAAAGCAAAGCATTCCATCATTTTGGTACCACAAACCTGAGAGGACGGGTCTGACTGAGTTTTAAGACCTGGTTTTTGGGACTAAAGGCAGGTTCCGACTGGAGGACCGGAGGCAGCGTCCAGAGGAGTAAAGATCAATCCTGAACTTAAGGGAAAAAGAGGAGGTAGAAGAGGAGGGATGACAGAACACAAGGGATGCGGAGGGATGATGGAAATGGAGGAAGTGGAGGGATGATAGAACCGGAGGGATGATAGAACCAGAGGGATGATAGAACCAGAGGGATGTGAGGGAATGATAGAACCAGAGGGAAGATAGAACTGGAGTGATGTGGGGGAATGATAGAACCAGAGGGATGTGAGGGAATGATAGAACCAGAGGGATGATAGAACCGGAGGGATGTGGGGGAATGATAGAACCAGAGGGATGATAGAACCGGAGGGATGATAGAACCGGAGGGATGTGGGGGAATGATAGAACCAGAGGGATGATAGAACCAGAGGGATGTGAGGGAAGATAGAACCAGAGGGATGTGGGGGAATGATAGAACCAGAGGGACGATAGAACCAGAGAGATGATAGAACCAGAGGGATGATAGAACCGGAGGGATGATAGAACCGGAGGGATGTGGGAGAATGATAGAACCAGAGGGACGATAGAACCAGAGAGATGATAGAACCAGAGGGATGATAGAACCGGAGGGACGATAGAACCAGAGGGATGATAGAACCGGAGGGACGATAGAACCAGAGGGACGATAGAACCAGAGGGATGTGGGGGAATGATAGAACCAGAGGGATGATAGAACCGGAGGGATGTGGGGGAATGATAGAACCAGACGGAAGATAGAACCCGAGGGATGATAGAACTGAAGTGACATGGGTCGTTCTGGAGGTTCCTGTTAAAAGTTCGGCAGCAGAGTTTTGCACAATCTGGAGTCTGTTAAGAGTCGTATTAAAACAGGCGAAACATTAACAAATTAACATCAAACCACGATGAAATAAAAGCATGAATAATCTTTTCCAAGTTAGACTGAAACCATTTTGTGCACTTTAGATATATTCCTCAGATGATAAAAGCAGTTTTCAACCTTTTTTTTGACACTTTTCTTCAAAAAAAAAGAAGCATGTTCACATTATTTAATACAATTACACATTTTACCTCTACTTTAAATCTGTAAAAGATATAAGCAGTTTCATGCTGTAATCCAAAGTGTGTCCTGCTGTGTGACTTGAAAAATCACATATTTGAAAAGAGCTTAAAGGTTTAAATTGCAAGTCAAAAGAAATAATGATCATTTTCTTTTTTTTCTTTTTTTTTTTTTTTATTTTTTTTTTTTTACAAAATTCAACTTTTCTGATATTTTTTTAAATGAGAAACATATTTATTAAACCAGCATTAAACCAGACATATTAACTCATTTATTAGAATTTTTTTTTTTACATGGCATATGTGTAGTGAGTGTCCAGCAGGGGGCAGGAGAGGTCACAACACAGGGTTCAAATGTCTACACTTAAAAGAGCTGCACAAAAAATGTTCCAATTCTTATAATATGGCATAGGTATTTTTGCTTGAGTAACTTATTTGTACTTCCAGTTTTAAGACTCCTAAAAATATTTACAGTGCGACAGTGCGACAGTACTCTTACTCGAGTAAAAGTTGTAGTTCCTCTTCCCACTGTGAGTAAGTCTAAAGTGACAAAAGCTTTATGTCGACAATATGAAATGATTTGAACATTTGTGTTTTTTGCTCTGCTCCTTCAGATATGATTCAGTTTTTTCATTTTTCTGATCTATAATTTGAAGTACTGATACTCTTATTTAAGTACATTTTTCGGGAACTTTACACAAGCATACTAGATTTCGCCAAAATTTGTACTCAATAATGTTACTTCAAAATAATATTACTCAAGTAGAAAGACAGAGTACTAAGGCAAGAAATGACTAAATAAAAAAGTAAAAAAGTATTTGGGAAAACTACTACTTAAGTAACTTAGAGAGTAACTGTTGGGGCGTGGCATCGGATTTATAATTTGAAGTATGTAAGATATTAAATAATACACAACATCTGGTATTTTCAAAGGGTATAGACACAAAAATGAAAAAAAAAACTAAACTAAATCATATCTGAAGGACTTACTCACAGTGGGAAGAGGAACTACAACTTTTACTCAAGTAAGAGTACTGTTACTTCAATTCAAATATGACTAATTAGTAAGAAGGAGTAAAAGTATGCTGCTAGAAAAGTACAATTTCTTAAAGCTGCTGAAGTAAATGTAACTGAGTACCACCCACTTCTGAAAACATCCCAGTCGAAAAGTTACACAGTATAACATGTCTGTTTGAAATGATTTGAGGTACAAACTGGGCGCTGGAGATCGTGCCGCTGGTGCTGTCTGGAGGGGACTCCACCCTGGTCGACTCCGTGGCCACTTGGGAGCGCACTGCCGGGATCGGACATGTGAAGGCCCTGAGCATGGACGTGGAAAACCGGCCCTCCCCGCGGATCTTTGGCACGCACTACCACTACCACGCCATGCCCAAGTCCTTCCATCAAGTCAAACCCAAGGTATGTGCTGTACGCCCTGTGAACGGGGAGTAGGGACGTCTAAAGTATCGAATATTAGATACTAGATACTCATTTGAGCAGGTATCACTATGGAACCTACCTGGATGACTGAGGGATTACACAGATATAGGGCGACATGGGAATATAAAAGAAAGTACTATTATTTAATGTTGAAAATCACATTCTATTGTCTAAAGAAAGAGTGTTTTTTACTATCATCGTGGTATCAGAATCGGTATCGAGCACTGAGTCTATTCCTTAGTATCAAAATCAAGTTTGAAATTTTACTATCGTGAGAGTACTAATGTTTCTCAAACTACGGGATTGGTGCCAAGGTGGAGTCTTTGTCAAGGTTAGAGCTTTTTAAGTTCGGGTTTAGACCTGAAACATTCTAACCCTGGAGAACCCACAGGGTCAGATTTGGCCGCAGTTAATTACTGCCACCCAAAATGAACAAACAACAAAAAAAAAAGTCAAATTTCAATAAAAAAAATGTAAAAAAGTCCAGAGTGCCACTTCTGGCCCCTGCATAGAGACACCTAGTGGATGAATATTGTACTAAAATGAGCCACAGTGATAGTGACAAGAAAACTACCCAAACAAAATCATCTTCTCAGCAAACCAGCGGTTGGTAAAATTGTGGGATTTTTTATTAATCTTTTTAGTCATAGCTTGCAGAATGTCTAGAAGTACATTTATATTCTTTTTGGATAAATTAGCGAGCCCAATGGGTCAAATTTGGCCCTGATCCTAAATTAGGGAATAAAGGGTTAAAATTGAAAAAGTGGATATTTCAGTGTTCAGTGAACTTACAGCAGTAATTTAATGCAATGTTCATAATTTTCCAAAGAAGAAAAGAGTTTTTGGGTTCTCCAGGGTTAAGTTTAAACATACACTACCAGTCAAAAATTTGGACACACTTTTTTTTTTTTTTTTTATGGATATTTACATTACAATTGGTGAAGGCATCGAAACTATGAATGACCAAGCGTGAAATAACACTTGTATATTCAAGATTCTTCAAAGTCGGGACCCTTTGATTTGATTTGATCATTGTTATACTTTTTACTAATGAATCCGGACAAGGCACAACTGTGTCGACAAAACAAAGGGTGGATACTTTGAGCTTTCTGAATCTAAAATATGTGCTTTGTGATGATACTTAGAGTTATTTAAATGTCCTATGTTACGCAAAATGGACTCTTATCTTAGCTGATAATGTTGTTACCTCCTCAAAAACAGACCTGGAGTTGTGTTTTGATTCATTCACACTTGTTATTATTAGTCTGTAACATCTCCAAAGCTCAAAATGCTCTGTTCCACCTCGTGAAGTCATGAAGTGGTAGTTTTCAAATTAACAGCTACTTCTTTACCTTTAATTTAGCAGGCAATGGCAAAGGTCTGAAATGATCCAAGTGATTTTAGTGAAGATGAATGGAGTTTACAAACACAGCGGAGCACTTCCTGTATTACCACATGATGACATCACAAAGTGGAACAGAGCGTTTTCCATTTGAGAGAGGAATTCAGCCTAAATATGCAGGGTTTGTGTGTTAAACATGTGTGAATGAAAGAACAAGGGAACAACATTATAACATATAAATATCTCTCTAAAGTTCAAAATGCTCTATTCCACCTTGTGATGTCATGAAGTGGTAGTTTTCAAGTTAACATCTAATTTTTACCGCTTGTTCAGTAGAGATTGGCAATTCCAGGGCTGAAATCAAATCAAAATGACTCTAGTGAAGGTGTATGGAGTTTAAAAACACAGTGGAGCACTTCCTGTATTACCACATGATGACATCACAAGGTGGAAAAGTTTTTAACACGCTTCACTCTAATAAAGTAACGAAATGAAAGGGTTTTCTCTCCTTTAAAAAAAACCTTTAAGACGCTCTGTTACTCAATTTAGACTTTAATCTGAGTTTTGAAAGAACTGCTAGTTTATGGTCCGATCCGCAGCTAGATTATCGTACAAATTATACGCCTACTTGATGCCAAAACTTTAAAAATGTCATATGTGAGTTAACGCTTACACTGGCTAAAATGTCTCGCAGGTTATCAACGTTATGCGGAACCCCAAAGACGCCATGGTGTCGGCTTTTCACTACTATGGGAATGTGGACTATCACGCTAATCCAGGCACTCTGACCGAGTTTCTA
Source organism: Periophthalmus modestus (assembly GCA_019594935.1). Taxonomy (NCBI): domain Eukaryota; kingdom Metazoa; phylum Chordata; class Actinopteri; order Gobiiformes; family Gobiidae; genus Periophthalmus; species Periophthalmus modestus. The sequence continues at coordinate 12,249,856 of JAIEZT010000198.1, read as the reverse complement.
AACAACTTTCTTGAAGGCAACGGTAAGAACATTGGTAAAAAAAAACACCTACAGCTCTCACACCCATCTTTTCCTTTCCTCTCTCCTTGAATACTTTGTGGTGACCTCGCTCGATCCCCTCATAGCTCTGCGGTCGCGCTTTGGCTGAGCTCGTGTGAAAGGGCGTGGTCGGATTGTGTTTGTGCACGCTGAAAACACGCTGTGCTCGTGATGTTAAAATGACAGATCAGGTGAGGACAAAGCTGTCACTTCTCGCACGTTTCGGTGGAGATACGTGGGTGTGGCGAACATGTAAGTTTTATAAGTTTGAAGGGACCATGTTGCGCTATTTTCTTGTTTCCTCATCACAAACAGACCTGGAGTTGTGTTTTGTTGGACGCGCAAATCCTGAAAACACTCCGTTCCACCTTGTGATGTCATCATGTGGTAATACAGGAAGTGCTCCACTGTGTTTTTAAACTCCACACACCTTCACTAGAATCACTTGGATAATATCAGCCCTGGATTTGCCCATCTCTACTGAACTAAAGGTCAAATGTAGCTGTTAACTTGAAAACTACCACTTCATGACATCATAAGGTGGAACAGAGCATTTTGAGCTTTGGAGATGTGGACAGAGTGATAGAGGATTGCTCAAAACCAAACTCCAGGTCTGTTTTTGAGGAGATAACGTTATAACATGGCTCACAAGACTTAATTTTGCGTAATACAGTAATATAATAATTGAATTTTTTTTTGTGTAGTTTCAGCTGAAAAATGAAAATGTCATAGCCATTTTGACGCTAGCTAACATTGTTTTTAGCTTAATTTTCTTACTCAAAGCTGGATTTCGTTTGACTGATGCATGTTTGAATAGTCTTGCCTTGTTCTGCAATTGAGGCTTGATTGCGCTGAAATTTCTGTTTTCACCTACCCCTTATCTCCACCTACTTCTCTGTACTTACTCTGAAGAGGGGGAGTTTCTGAACCTGATGTCAGTGGACCCGTTTCTATTTTTTAAGCCGTTTTAAGTCAATATTGCTGCATTTGGTGAACATAAGTAAAAGAACGACTACGTATATAGTTCTAAATACTTCTTTAAATGTCTTTTCCGTCACAGTTCCGTTCAGTTCCTGGTTCGATCACGTGAAGAGCTGGTTGAACGCTGAGGACAAGTCACACATTTTGTACCTGAGCTTTGAGGAGATGCTGCAGGTGAGAGTCATTGTCACAAACAGAGTCGTTTATAGCTACAGGAAAACTGTGCACGTGCAGAGTGGTCCATGTCCACCAGGGGGCACCAGAGCTGAAATAGTTTAGCTTCATACTGAGTTATAATGCTGTTTTTACCTCAGTATTAACAGATTGAGGCATGTTCATGGATCTTTTAAGCCATTTCTAATCATTTCAGGATAAATATTCTGCATTATTTATATTGTTATTGGCCTTTAAACACACTCTTGTACCTTTGCTTTGACATTTCATGATTTAGAACTTACAAATAATTGCAATCTACAGACGGTGGATACCACGTTCTCACACATTCGCTGCATAGTAGGATCTGCAGAGGGAAAAACCTAAAATAAATACAGTTAGCAGCCTATTCCGACATGCTAACAGAAGCGTGCAGTTGTAATGAGCGTGATTTGACAACAGAAATGTCTGGCAACGATTTGTGGATTCAAAACTTACACAGGAGACCACTGGACCTTTACCTGTGACGTAACAATTCTGGGAAATTTAAATTTTTAAAGTGCACAGAGGGAACAGAATTCATCAAACAGGCATGAATTAAGCAAAATATGACTCCAGATGAGGGGACAATGTTATAACATGGCTAAAAGCTCAAATGTGCACAATACGTGTCCTTTAAAGGGCCCATGTTACGCCATTTTCTGATCTCTGTTATAATGTTGTTTCCTCATCACAAACAGACCTGGAGTTGCGTTTTGTTTCATTCAGAGTTCTTCTCTCTCAAAAAAAAAATCATTCTGTTCCACCTTGTGATGTCATGTGGTAATACAGGAAGTGCTCCATTGTGTTTTTAAACTCCATACACCTTCACTAGAATCATTTTGAGCATTTCAGTCCTGGAATTGACAATCTCTATTAAACTAAAGGTGAAAGGTAGCATGAAATCTACCTCTTCATGACATCATAAGGTGAAACAGAGCATTTTGAGCTTTGGAGATGTTACAAACTAATAATAAAGTGTTACTCAAACATGTGTGAATGAAACAAAACACAACTCCAGCTCACAAGAGTCAATTTTGTGTAAGACAGGACCTCTAACGGGGTTTTTACTTGATTTTCTTGTTTTAAATGTCAGGTAGAAACTAAATCTTTAGCAGAGTTGTAGACTTTTGTATTCACCCTGCACATTTAAGCTGAGTTCTTCTCTCAGACTGAAAAAAAACTGTTCCACTTTGTGATGTCACATGGTAATACAGGGAAGTGCTCCACTGTGTAAACTCCATATTCCTTCACTACAATCATTTGGATCATTTCAGCGCTAAAATTTCCAATCTCTTCTGAACTAAAGTTAAAAGGTAGCTCTTAATGATGTGTTTTTGATTAGGTAAAAGAATTATAACATGGCTTAAAACCCACAAGAGTCCATTTTTGTAATATAGTTAAGTTTTGCAGTTAGGGCCCCTTAAACTGCACTTAAAGCCAGAACCAGCCCCGCTCACTAACCTCACAGTAAAGGTTTGAGTTGTAACTGTGATGTTTCTTTGTGAGGCTCAGGATCTGCGGCAGGCGGTCAGGAGGACAGCTGAGTTCTTGGAGAAGCCGCTGGAGGAGGAGGCGATAGACAGAATCACCGACAGATGTTTGTTCAAGAACATGAAGAAACACAACAACAAAACTCCTGCATACATCGATCACTCCAAATTTCTCAGAAAAGGTACAACTTGCACTTTCAAGCATTCTGTTACAAATGCACCACCAAGCAAAGGTTTGGACACATGTTTTCAGAATTTAAAGGGTATTTTTTTTACTCACTGAAGTCTCCAAAATTATGAATGAACACATAGGGACGGTAGTAAATTAAAAAGTGTGAACACATAGGGAAGGTAGTAAATTAAAAAGTGTGAACACATAGGGAAGGTAGTAAATTAAAAAGTGTGAAATAACTTTTTAAAATATAGCCTCGCTTTGCTTCACACACTTTTGACATGCCACTAATGAACCCTGAGCAGACACAACTGTGAAGTGAAAACCAATTTCAGGAGACTCCACGATAAAGCTCATGGAGAGAACGTCAACGATTTGCAGCGCTGTCAACAAAGAAAACGGTGGCTACTTTGAGAAATCTTTAAAAAAAATATATGATTTAGATTTTAAATATTTACAATTTTACTTACATTTTTGATCATTATTGCTGACTGGTTGAATCCACCTGCAATACCCAGACTGACCAATAGGAGTCGACAGAATCATCCTAAATCACCATAGAAACACCATCTCATAATTTGATACTGGTCATTTTTAAAAAACTCTACTTTCTTTAATTAAAATTTAAATTTGCGTTTCAGGAGTAGCTGGTGACTGGAAAAACCATCTATCAGAGGAGGAAGCACAGCACTTTGATCGTGTGTATAAAGACAAAATGAAAGATGTTGATTTTAAGTTTACATGGGATTAAAATGTTTTGTACCCTAAATATGAGAACGTTTGATTTTTTTTTTTTAAACCAAAAGTAACTTGAGCTAGGCTTGGTCTGAACTTCTTTAGTTGAAAGATTAGCTTACTGCATGTTTTGGAAGAAACGGGAGTGTCAGGATCAAACGCACACGGGAAGAACATGCAAACTCCACACAGACAAACCTTATCCTGGGCTGGGACTTGAACCTGAGACCTTCTTGCTGTGGGGTGAAAGTGCTTATCAGTCAGTAAAACAGCACAGTATTCAAGGCCTGTTTCTTTTTTGGATTGCATTTCCTAATATAAACTGCGTAATTAGAGTGAAAACCTTTAAAAACACACTTTCTTACTTTAAGCGGGGTCACCTCTCCACAGATCTGACATGTAACTTGACCTGGCGGTGTGATCTCCATGGAGATAGATACGTTTAATGCCATACTGTTACATTCCTGGCCAAGAAACAGCACAGTTTATGGCATATTTAAACAATTTGCAGTGATCGAAAGTTATTCCTCACTTACCTTATGCATTATGAACATCCTGATTACTCACAGTGATGAGTTTGTAAGCGCTTTTCACAACTTTCAAAGGCCGGAGCGAGCGGAGTTTTACCGTCACTGTAATTCTAAACAGGAACCAGCATGCCAAAAGTGCACTCCCTGATTCTCAATGTACAACACGGTTCATAATTAGACGCAGACGGTGCAAAACGGACTTATTTTGACCACAAGAGCTGCTCATATCGGTGCAAAACAGCTCATTTTCTTTCTTTTATTTCACATTTTGTTCAATCAAAGTGCATGTTACAACCTGACAGAGCCTCCTAAGGAATATAGAGTCAACACAAATATGACACAAAACAGGCAAATGATACAACTCATCTGTACAGTCCTTTCTGCAGTGGCACGTTCAGAAAAAAACAAGATAGAGAGATAAAGAGAAAGAAAGCCACTGTACGGAAAAGAGGGACGAGTTTGGACCAGGGTTAGTCCAGACTTAGTCCAGGTTTAGTCCCGAGTGATAGTGCACTTCCATACAGCTGGACAGTTTGTGGTCTAAATGCCAAAGCCGGGTGTAGTCCTGTACATTCGAAGGTGGTGATGATGTTTCAGTGACGTGAATCTACGGCAGAGAAAAAAAAAAGACTCTACTTTAAAGGGCACATATTAGACTGTTTTTCATCTGTTCACACACACATTCATACACCAGTGTACGCAGATACTGGGGGTGAGGTGGTTAAGTGTCTTGCCCAAGAGCACAACAGCAGCGTTCATCTATAGGAGCTGGAATTGCACCGCCAACCTGTGGGTCAGTGGATCCGCTCAACCAATGATGAAGAGCTTCTTGATAACCTTTACACAAGTTAAAGGTGCACTGTGCAACTTTTCTAGTAAAGTGTACATACATCTACAGCTTTGATTTGTTTAATTACAGGTGTTTTTATTGGCCAAAAATGCCTTTAAAAAATTGTTTTCTTGCTGTGCGTAGATCAGCCTCTCCGTAGATCTGACCTGTAACTCCGACCTACTTTTCCCCATGGGGATTGATAAGTTTAGCACCAGACTGAACATTACAGGCAAAGCAATTTCCATGGAGACAAGGAAGTAGAAAATTTACATAATAATAATAATAATAATAGTACAGATTTTTTTTCTTTTTTGGTGTTGTGTAAAACTTGTATTAATATATAATTTCTGGAGGTATTTCTGAGTCTCTCTGAGCAGTGGTTTGTGTAAGTATGGCGCCCTCGAGTGGCAGAAACATAAATTACAACTGAACAAATTCGTCCTATAAAAAAATAAAAAAGTTTATTGATTATGACGTTGTTGTTTTTTGTTTCCGCTGAATTATTCTTGGGTATTTATGCTATTCTTGTTTTGTTTATTTGTTTGTTTGTTTCGAAAAAAAGATTATGCCTTAAAAAAAATTTCAATATTTTCAGCCACCAGAGGTCAGTACAGAGGCGCACTTCACCAGATTTCCAATGAAAAAGGCTGCTCTTTGAAGAATTTGAAGAAAAAATACTATAATACTGGCTCTTCACAAAAAGTAACAAACAGACAAAGTACAATCATTTTTTCACCGTAGCAACGAAATTATTATAGATCCACGGTTTGATATTTAGCTGTTTGAGCCGGTTTTTATTGACTTTTTTCTCTCGCTTATTTTTCACACTTCCGGTTCCACGGCCTGGTGTGGAGTACCAAAATAAAAGCACGAATTTCAAAATAAAGGTCTGCATTTAAATTAATTAAATTTAAATGAACTGGAAAAAGCTTGAAAGACAGAACAATAATATTGCACCAGAGGACACTTTTCAGTTTTTAAAGGTTGGTATATTTATCTCAGTGTGAAAGCTAATGCTAATTTAGAAAAATTATGAATATTAAAAAACAATACAAACTGAAGTGATCTAAAAAAAAAAAAAAAAAAAAAAAAAAAAAAAAATTATGAATAAATAAATAAAAAACAGGTAGTGTTTATATTTCAGGCTATACTGCATATATATTTTTATTTTTAATTTAATTTAACTTTTTTTTTTTTCAGTTAGCAGTAGCTTTCAGACACAGTGAGGTAGCCAGCGTACTTGTACACAAAGTCTATCTTTTCGAGAATTATTCAAATGGAAAATTCTGTCTGGTATTATATTATACCATATATAATATTTATATTATAAATATACTATATTTATAACTGGGTCCATAAACTCTCTATATTATTATTATTTTATTTATTTTATTTTATTTTTTGTGTGCAAAAGCTGTATGAACAATGCAGTATGGAAATTACAAGTCAATTGAATTGCTTCCTAGTATTTTTCCCATTTGTCACTGGAGTACACTTGTACCTGTCTCTACGTGGAGAGTCCCAGCGTGTAGACCGTCACACATCCCAGCAGCTGCAGTAGTAGTATTTGCAGTAGTAGTACTGGGAGTCTTTGGTCCAGTGTGGGGCTCCCTGACTGCACCGGCTTCCTCCTCTTGGGGCCGTTGCACAGAGGCGTGTTACAGCAGGGTGATGCAGACGGAGTTGAGACGGCCCGTACAGAACTGCTGGTACCCCCGAGGACGCGATGAGGCAGGCTCCAGACGAAGCACACGACTTCCGGTAGTGGATTCCTAAAACATATGTGTCTATTTAATGTTTGGTCACTTTAACTTTAGTAAAACTGTACTTCTCAATGTCGTTACTTTTACCCCTACTTGAGTAATATATTGCACAGTGTAACAGTAGTCGACAAGTGACAAAAGCTTTATGTCGACAATATGAAATGATTTGAACATTTGTGTTTCTTGCAGCTCCTTCAAATATGATTTAGTTTGTCTAATTTTGTGTCTGTTCTTTAAAAATACCAGATTTTGTGCATTCAATATCTTGTTCTTCCAGTTACATCAAAGCAGCAAGACTTGTAGTTGGTCACTCATTTAAAACTAGCAGAGAACAGATGTCCAGTCTGTCAAGCCAAACTTTAAATCAAAGAACACAAGTTACACTCTGCACCTCGTTGTATAAAACACTGACCATAAAGACGTCTGCCTCTACATTGAATCAGATCATTCATTGTGATTCTTTGCATAAATACAGCACTAGAACTGTCACTAATGGCCACATAATGACACCGTACCTCAGAATCAATTTCATGAAGAAAAACGTTCTGTGAATCGATATCTACTTAGAGCAGTGTTGCCATGGATATTCACCAGCTTCAAAACTAACAGTTATTTAAAATGTATCTGAAATGTCGCATGTTAAATTAAACAAAATGTAGTGTAAATGGAGGGAAACGGAGCCGCTGCTCCTCAACGTCGAGAGGAGCAGCTGAGGTGACTCTGGCATCTGCTCATGATGCCTCCTGGGGAGGTGTTCTGGGCATGTCCCACCAGGAGGAGGCCCCAGGGAAGACCCAGGACACGCTGGAGGGACTATGTCTCTTGACTGGCCTGGGACCGCCTTGGGGTCCCACCGGAGGAGCTGGAGGACGTGTCTGGGGTGAGGGAAGTCTGGGAGTCCCTGCTCAGGCTGCTGCCCCACAACCCGGCCCCGGAAAAGCGGAAGAAAATGGATGGTAGTGTAAATGTGCTTTTTAGACTGCAATTATTTTTCATAAAATAAAAAAAATGATTTTATTGCAATGAAATTTATATTTGTAATGATAAAATGAAGATTTTATCATTTATATTTCAATGGACCCAGGCAGATTAGTTGATCCAAATAAATAAACTGTACGTAACCTGCACTATTAGTTTCAAATAGAGACACATACAAGTTTTTCTCAGCTCAGAACCTCCAGACTTCACTCACTGAGCTGCAGAGGCTGCACTAGCACTGACCCATGATTGACTGCAGGAGCTGGGGTTTCGGTAGTGACCATTCAGATCAGAGAGAGGCCTTGGATTTCAGCTTTGAATCATTCACCATTAGAATTGTATTCTGTAAAAACTATATTTAATTTGAACATGTTTGCCTCGTATCTGGGGGCACAGTTAGGTCAGGTTTATGGAATTTGAAATCAAAATCTCACATACATCTGTAGGACTACCTTGTACTTTACTTCAGTGTTATTTTGACTTACTTATGTAAAATCTTGGCTACTCGACACATCTCTGCATATGAACTTCGTCTGGTGAATTTGACTTTTAACAGCTGATGTTTTGTCCTAGTTTAAGGTAAAAATAAATAAATAAAATCTCTGTAATTACTGGACCTATAGCTTTTTATGATCATGATGATTTTTATAATGATTTTTTTTTTTTTGACAAATTTGTGGACCCAAAAAATGAATAGAAAAAATCTAATGGATTCATTAGCTATGTAAAAAATTGTTAACTTAGTGATTTTTGTGCTTGATTTTTATTTCTTGGGTTTCCAGATTGTGTCCAGTAGGTGGCAGTGTTCACATGGATACAGCTGATTCTGTTTCAACTACACAGACAAAGCATTTTAAACAGCACAAAGTATATTCATTAGGATAATAGAACTTTTATTTGTCCCGCAATCGATACTTTGCAGCAGATGTCATCAACATTCCCTGGGGGTGTGGTGCTAACCGAAGGCACTGGCCTGTCTGAAGTGCTGTTACTCAAGTTAGACTTTAATCTGAGCTTTAATTTTACACAATATGACCATAAAGAACTGATTTAGCTGGAACTACAGGAGGTGAGCTGATGTGTACTGTTAAACAAGTCCCTCTCAAGTTATATTACAAACTACGACTAAGCAGGAATGAATCAGAGCTAAATTATTAAAGTTCTCGGGGAGCAACTACTTTATCCACACTGGAGCCATTCTGAACCGGTCACCCTCCAGTTCACAGTCACATGCTCGACTCACTCCAGCCCCCGTCCAGTTTGAAATGACATTACCCAAAAAAGGGTACAAAGTATGATGTCAGTGTGTGATTTATAGTGTTTTTTTCGTTCTCCAAATTTACCTGGACTGGAAAACTTAGATGCAATTTCAGCAATCGTCTACATGAGGTTTTCCATTTACGGTAAGAGCCACTCCGCTCCCCTCTCCACAAAGCACAAGGTCGGACATTTTGAAAAAAAAAACTTGCACGTAGGCCATTGTCAGTCTGGGCACTTCAAATACTCACAAAATATAAATACAGATATCTTTCGTACAGGGCCGTCCACAGAAATTTTGGGGCCCGGGGCAAGAAGCCTCACATGGGCCCCCCTATAATATAAGTTAAAAGGATAAAGGTCCAATTCTGGGCGACTAAACCCTTTACCTGGGCAGCCAAAACCACACGCTTTGACAAAACTTTACAAAGATGAGTGGATCTGGAGTTATAGCTTGACTCCCTGATTTTGTAGGGCGTGATTGACAGGCGGATTAACCAATCAGAGAGACGCAGGGTCAAAAACAAACATGGCTGCTTACATAGTAAAGGAAAAACATAGCATAAAGGATTTTTTTTTGCAGAATCAACCATCAAAGCTCCGAATTCTTAAAATACGTCATATTTTGCTCAGAATGTTACAAGAATTTTTGAGAGGAAAGGTCTTGAGCAACATATGATACAAATTAGAAGCTGTGGTTGGACCGTTTCAAGTTAGAAAGGAGGATTTTCGCCCTCTAGTGTCCAGATTCCTCAGGATTCGAACTGAATGTAGAAGTGACTGGCTGATCAGGCAACTGGTCCTGGGACAACAGACCCTTTTGCCCTCCCCGTCTACTCCCCTGCTTCCGTAAGTATTAAGACGCGCTGTGTAACCTTTTCTAGTGGGAGGCCTGGCGGTTACTGAATGTTCCACACTCACGTTTACACACACGCCATGGGATAACTGGCCCAGTCCAATTTAAACCGATTTTTCTAAATGCGTGTAAACCCAGGAACTACGATCAGAGAGACGCATTTACATTAGGAGCAGACTAGGAGAGGCGTTCAACTGCATGATGTAAGAAACAGCCAGGAAAATAATCTTCAGTATAGCCTACTGTATTTGAGCTGTGGAGCGCAAATAGCTTGTAGGTAATGCAGCTCCTACCATGTCAATTAGATGTTGCATGATCCATTTCTACCAAAAGTGTGGTTATATGACAGTTGTTTGTATTAGCAATTATAGCTGAAAAGGTTTTGTGCTAATGCTAACTTATTACAAGCGCCTGAATGCCTCGCAGCCTCCGTTAGCGCCTTTTCGGTTCTTTGACCTGCTGTAGACTGGGACAAGAGTGTTCTGACAAGTTTTGGAGCAAAGACTTTGGAGAGTTTGGTTGTTTAGCGCACTCGGAGGTAATCATAGCGACTTTGGCATTAAATTTATCTTGCATTTATTTAAATAGAGGTGTTTTAAGCGCTAAAAATACCTCGGAAACAGAGATACTAACTGTAAGCGCAGATTGGACCTGTAACTTGACCTAGTGGCACGGCGTCATTTGCTCGTGTCCATGGAGATAGATGAGTTTAATGCTATACTGTGGAACATTCAGGACAAAGCAGTTACATCACCATGGACAGAAGAAAAGCTACATAGTGCATCATTGTGTATAAATAATCTGGAATGGCCCAAACAGAAGATATCATGTCGAGAGAAGCGGGCCTGGGCTGAGCTAATGTTTTCCTGTTAGATAAGTACATCGTCTATTCCTACACATCACTTGACTGGCTAGTCTAGACTGATATTTTTATGCAGAGAGATTTCAGTCTGGTCACCACTTCCTACATATGTTCCCACGGCTTTATGTCGCTCGCAGCCCTGTTTTCTCACATTTAAAAGATATTTTGAAAGTAAATCCTAATCCCAACAACTACCCTCACCCTGGCCCTAACCTTAAACCTTTCTACCATGTTATAAAGTTGCTTCCTCATCAAAAACGTGCTTAGGTTTAGATGTCACCCATGCATGTTTCAATAATTTAGCGATCTGTTCCGGGCCCTCCTTACGGTTTGCTGTAAGATTCTGTCCAATTCAACCACGCTCTCACGCAACAATTCTCCATAAATATACAAAAACGTGATACAAAACTGTACACAACTGGTTTCATTAGCGCTCTGAAGAGGGAGTGACTTAGCATTGAGAGCAAAGGGAGGGGAGAAAAAGATAAATGGTTGTGTTGTGTGTTAGCAGTTAATACCCCGTAGAAGTAAAATACCTCCTCTTGAACCATAACCCTACAACTCAACAAATGTGGGAACAAAGAGCAGACCCAGGCTCAAACATGAACGTCCAATCAGATGTGTTTATTTCAGTGACACATGTGAAGCGAAGGAGCTCATTGGTTGCCTATCATTTTGAACTATAATCTCTTTTAGTGCTATGCTTATTGATTCTGTAGAAATTCGCTGTTTTTAGTATGATCGATAGTTTTTCTTTCTTTTTTCCTCATAGGCAGCCATATTTGCTTTGATACCTGGACCTAATTGGCTAATCCACCTGTCAATCACGCCCACTGAACTCAGGGAAATTCACCGCTGACCAGACTTGCATTTTCACTCAACTTTTTAGATTTCTGGAAATACAATTAGTCGACAATCATCAATAACACGCGGCTAACTCCAACTATATGCCGCCATGACTCATACATGCTAGCGCTCTATTCTCTGTACGGCGCGCGGGCTAATCGAGTGTGTGTCATGGGGAGGTGATGGAGGGTCTTTGGTTCTGAGATGAAGGAGGAGAACATAAGAAGTGTTAGCTAGCTTCAAGTAAAAAAAAACAAAACTAATGCTCTGAACATCAGATTTAAACATGAACTATTTTCAGTTTGTGGGACCACGGTATAAGCGGATTAAAGAACTCGTTACACTTTTTTAACGCACTGGCTTTGCGTTGTTGAATCCTCACTTACCGTATGTGTTACGAACATCTTAATTATTCACAGCAATGAGTTTCTAAGCGCTTTTCGCAACTTTCAGAGACGTATTTGGACGTCAAGAGCTGTTTATACAATATATCTGTACTGGGGCAGGACACATTTTGCTCAATTACATAGAGAAAACAAGTACTGGCCCTTTAAATAATCGTGTCTTCAAAAGGAGGTGGGAAAAGTTGCTAAGATGAATGAAAAAAATTATGGAAACCAAATCAAAAGACTTGGTTTACGATGAATTAAAGGTATACTATGTAACTTTTACGCTGGAGGGTCTGCTACCTGCTTGTTTCCACAAATATTCCACAGTATGCCATTAAACTCCACGGACACAAGCAGCCAACACCACAAGACCAAGTTACAGGTCAGTTCTACATCTAACAGTTAAATTAAAAACCTAATCTCACTTGCAATGCTGACAGTTCATGATAATGTACCACATGCTCACTAAACATGACACTAATCCACACCTAGTACTTATATACTTATACTTTGTTTTGTTGCACCACCGAGAATAACACTGTGTATAGTATAATATCTAAACCTGTACTTTTTCAGTTATTATGCTAACAGGCTAACAACAATTTTTCTTGATGCTATCAAGAGGGTAAATAAGTTAAAAGGTTTGCAATAAAATTAAGCCAAGCTTTATCCAAATCTTTATACACTAAATCACACATGTCAAACTCAGGTCCACGGGCCAAATTTGGCCCTGGATATGAATATATTTGGCTCGCGAGATCATATCAAATATGTATTAGAGCTGCCCCACTGGCCGTCATGCCAGTATAGTGCATGTTCCTCTAATACTATGAATCCCAGAATGCTTTGCAAATGTGTTGGCACTGACCCCCAACACTTCTGTTGACACTTATTAGAATCTGCTACCTGTCACTTAAATTTAATCCACCCCTTCTGAAAACATGCAGATGTAGTTGAAATTTTCAATAAATATTTAGTTTGGCCAATGACTTAGTCCCAGCTTTTAATTTTGGCCTCTGTGAATTTAAGTTTGACATCCCTGAACTAAATGATACATCGATTGAAAGAGTCGCCATCTTAAGTTTTTGTCAAAGCCAAAACGTATCTTTTTAAAACATATTAGAGAATTATGCGACAGTCTAAAATCTAAGTGATAATTTTATAACAAACAAATTACAGAAAATGAATTGTTCAAGCAACCTTCCTCTCCGTGCAGGATTATGAGGATGTGGTACAGACAGACTTCAGCCTCTGTTTTGAAACCGTTGGATCTGCTCTTTCACTCTACCCTTCGTTTCATGACAAGTGTATTTGAAGGCCATCGCTGTTTTCTGTAGGGAAAAGTAGACTGGCCATCACTGTCTATTAGAAGAGAACAGCAGTGTATGGAATGTATCTATAAGGAACTACTTCAAAAACTACCAGAACAAGCACCTGCTTGTGAGCCACTGATACAGCAACATTTAACGCCAGACTGACTGCACCAAAACTGAGACGTGAAAGAGGGTTTTCAGCTGTTTTACTTCACAAAAATGGAAAACACTCAAAGAATAGGCCAAATTAGAGAACTAGAACAGGACTAAACTAGGACTAAACCAGGACTAGAACAGGACTAAACCAGGACTAAACCAGGACGAAATCAGGACTAATCCAGGACTAAAGCAGGACTGAAACAAGACTAAACCAGGACTAAACCAGGACTAGAGCAGAACTGAAACAGGACTAAACCAGGACTAGAGCAGGACTAAAGCAGGACTAAACCAGGACTAAACCAGGATTGAGCAGGACTAAACCAGGACTAAACCAGGACTAAACCAGGTCTAAACCAGGTCTAAACCAGGACTAAGCCAGGACTAAACCAGGACTAGAGCAGGACTAAACTAGGACTAAACCAGGTCTAAACCAGGACTAAACCAGGACTAGAGCAGGACTAAACCAGGACTAAACCAGGACTAAACCAGGTCTAAACCAGGACTAAACCAGGACTAAACCAGGACTAGAACAGGACTAAACCAGGACTAAACCAGGACTAAACCAGGTCTAAACCAGGACTAAACCAGGACTAAACCAGGACTAGAGCAGGACTAAACTAGGACTAAACCAGGTCTAAACCAGGACTAAACCAGGACTAGAGCAGGACTAAACCAGGACTAAACCAGGACTAAACCAGGTCTAAACCAGGACTAAACCAGGACTAAACCAGGACTAGAACAGGACTAGAACAGGACTAAACCAGGACTAAACCAGGACTAAACCAGGTCTAAACCAGGACTAGAGCAGGACTAAACCAGGTCTAAACCAGGACTAAACCAGGACTAAACCAGGACTAAACCAGGCCTAAACCAGGACTAAACCAGGACTAAACAAATTTTATACTTTGGTGACACAATCTCAATTTAATAGTCTGGTAACAAACTTTAATACACTCACATCCGCTTGTTTTTAATGTTTTATATGGACTTATACTTTGTTTTTAGAACAAGGCGCCCATGAAAAAGAGAGTCCAAGTGCTCTCATTGGCTACATAAAGAAAGAAATAAAGAAATCTACAAGTTCAAATAAAAACCTCACCTCACTTGCAATGCTAACAATTCATGCTAATTTAACCACATGCTCACTCAAGATGATGCTAATCCAGAGCTAGTACTTTTACTTTTATGAATTGAACCACTGAGAATACTGGAATATAACATCCAAACCTGTACTTTTTCGGTTATTACGCTAACAGGCTAACAAACAAACTGATGCTAGCAAACAGCGCGCAAACAGGTTAAAAGCTTTGCACTCGACAATAAACGGCAAAATCAGATATGAACCACTGCCATAAAACTATTTATTTGAAGCCGTCTCAGCACAACAATCCAATCACACTAATACCGTTTCTCGAAAGCATTGCCGACATCCTTTAAACGTCATATTACAACAAAGATAATTCCTTAAGTGTTTCTGGACTTGTTTATGGCCACTCCGCCGTCTTTAGCATCTGCGGTAGTTATGCTAATTGTTGTACATCAAGAAAATTACCTCCATAACTCCTCCGCTCTTTCGCTAAGTGACAAAAATGACTGTGATGGTTTTGCCTCTCGGGTTTGTAGACGGTCACCTTGGTTGGAGAGATAAAGGCATCGCTAACTTTCAGCTAGGAGCGTTGTGTGTGGCCGGATAGTGCATTAGCGGCCTAAGCTATCAATCTCCTCTGACTTTATCCGGGATTATATCAACTGCATTACATTGGAGAGGGACTGGGAGAGTGGAATACCGTGCGCTAGCTCCCAGTTTGGAGTATTGATTGATTTTTTTTGTTCGTGTGGATTGTGGCGCGCTAGGATATATGTGGCTATATGCTAGTTCATACCAGAGTTGTTGTTTTTTTCATGTGTTTGACCTTGCGGATGATTGCGCAAGGAGAGAAATGGCAATGCAAGTAAAATGCGAATAAGTTGGATCGATTTTTGGTTATGTAAAATTATCTACAGGCTCGAGATCTTCACTAAACTTGCTCCTGATCCTTTTTGTGCTCAAATCGGCTTCTTTAGTCAGTGTGCGAAGTTTAGCATTAGCAAACTTTGGTTTTACTGGCTTACTCTTTTACTAACACAAAAATGTAATGACGTTAGGAAGACGTCTGTGTGATCCCTCAGTCGTCCAGGTCTGATCCACGGCAAAAGACGAAGTTTAAATCTGTCAACTGGACAAATCGTTGTAGGAGTGAAGACGTTTCGCCGCTTCTTCAGTTTAGCATCACTGGTGGACACTGCCTTAACTACACTGAAACTGTAAGCAGCTATTGTCTCCAGTTTCAACCTTAAAGACCCTATCCAACCTTTAATGGCCCTCCTGTGGTTCTCTTTGTTTCTTTTGTTTGCTTTGGGTTTGAGGATGGAATCATAGATCTGTGAGAGATTATGTCTCAGGCTCCCATTTCTGTTTAAAGAAGGATTGTCTTTCCTAACAAAAGTAGCTTCTTTAACTCCCCTAAACCATTTATTTTCTCTGGCTAAGATCTGAACCTCACTATCTTCAAAGGAGTGGTTAGTGGCTTTGAGATGGAGATGTACGGTGGGGTCCAGAGGAGCTGTTGCGCCGGTGTTGGTACATTCTCTAGAGATTGTACCAACACGAGCGCAAGATCTGGGGCTAACTACAGCTTCAAAGTAGTTATCTCCTCCCTTCAGACAGATATAAGGCAGTGTCCACCAGAAATCTGACCAGAACTGAAGAAGCGGCTTGGATGAGCGGCGAAACGTGTTCACTCCTACAACGATTTGTCCAGTTGACAGATTTAAGCTTCGTCTTTTGCCGTTAGGAAGGTAAATTGGAACTAGGACTGGGTACCAAAGAAAAGTATGGTAACTATACCTAAACCAGACTGTTTAGGTATAGTTAGCGAAAACCAGGTATTTTTAAAAGTACTGTTACCTGAAATATACTCAAAGGTACACATCCCTGACCGCGCCAACCCAACCCCCGCCCAATGAGTTTATGTTCGAGTTCGTACCGTCGGGTTTGACCAGCACCTCCTTCTGGCACATGTCCTGTACGTTGACGGTGCAGTTGACGATGAACTCGGGGGTGGAGCAGTCGTTGGTGCTCATCTCCTCACACTGGTAACACTGGATCTGCAGAGCGCCCCCTGTGGACGAGACAAACACACACACAGCTGAGAGACAGAACGAGGGGACAAGGCTTTGAAAGGCGTTTGAAAACAGAAGAGTATTTTATAGGCGCACTCTGTAACTTTTTAGCATTAAATGTTAAATCTTAAGTCACTGCTAATGCTACTTCTAATGTGAAGGCTGCATTCTCTTAAACAACCACCAGAGGACTGATCAGTTAGACCAAAATGGAAGAACTAGAGCAACAAATAAAAAAAAAAAAAACATGGATGTGTGCTCACTACTGTCCCCAGTGGCCAGCTCAGGTACAGCTCCGTCGCTACGATTCCACAGAAGCCTCTACGTGTATCCCTATGCGTCTAGAATGTGGAGCATAAATGAGCTTTAATTACTCACCACGATGAGTTTAGAAGCACATTTCACTACGTTTAGAGACCGAGAGCTGAGTTTTACCATCACGGTAAAGCTGACAACAACTAGCATGCTAACAATGCGCTTCCTGATTCTCGGACTAACCAGGACTAAATCAGGACTAAACCAGGACACAATATGGACTAAACATGGATTAGAGCAGGACTAAACCAAGACTAAACAAAGACTAAATCAGGACTAAACCAGAACTAAACCAGGACTAAACAAAGACTAAATCAGGACTAAATCAGGACTAAATCAGGACTAAACCAGGGCTAAACATGGACTAGAGCAGAATTAAACCAGGACTTAACAAGAACTAAATCAGGACTTAACCAGGACTAAACCAAGACTAGAACCAGACTAAACCAGGACAAGAGCAGGCCTAAACATGGACTAGAACAGGATTAAATCAGGATTAAATCAGGACTAAATCAGGACTAAACCAGGACTAAACCAGGACTAAACATGGACTAGAGAAGAACTAAACCAGGACTTAACAAGGACTAAATCAGGACTAAACCAGGACTAAACCAAGACTAGAACCAGACTAAACCAGGACAAGAGCAGGACTAAGCATGGACTAGAACAGGACCAACTCAATACAGATAAGGCCATGATTATGACCAGCTTTAAAGGTCCAACATGCAACTTTTCTGGAGTCCACTACCTGCTCGCCTCCAAGGAGATCCTTTTTCTTTGCCTGGATTTTTCGATATATGGCATTAAACTGAGGCAAGAAATGGGAAAAATGGGCTACAGGCTCTTTAAAGTTGCATTTATTCCATTTATTCAGTGCTTCACAATCACTTATAAGACCTAGTCATCTCTCTTAGATCTTAGTGAGAAAATTCCTTTAGAAAACCAACATCAGGAGCATTCTCAGATCTTTCTTCTCCCGAACAAAAACATAGTGAATCTCATCAGACCCTTTACTTTGACACATGATTAGTTCCAGCCGTGTCTCGCTGTGTTTTCTCTCCTTGTTCAACTCTTTGTGCTGAAAAGCTTTTATAGATTTGGCTTCCCGAGGTGTTAAAACTGCGAAAAGGGCTCATGCGATCGGATTTGCACTCTTTTTAAGAACACATCTGAGTCTATACAGTACAGAGGCTGTGTGAAGCTGTCAGAGGAGAAATAAGGACTGAACCAGGACTAAACCAGGACTAAACAAGGACTAAACCGGGTCTAAACCAGGACTAAACCAGGACTGGAACAGGACTAAACCAGGACTAAACCAGGTCTAAACCAGGACTGGAGCAGGACTAAACCAGGACTAAACCAGGACTAGAGCAGGACTACAACAGGACTAACCCAGGACAGATTCAGCCATGTTTTTAACCAGCTTTAAAGATCCAATATGTAACTTTTCTATAGTAGGGTCCACCACCTGCTCGCCTCCAAGGAGATGCTTTTTCTTTCCCTGGATTATTCCATGTACGGCATTAAACTTGTCTATCTCCATGGAGACAAGTCGGTGGTACCAGCAGGCTAAGTTACAGGTCAGATCTGTGGAGAGGTGATGCCACATGACATTTGTGATGGAGTCTGCCACATGCTTGTCTCCATGGAGATGAGCATTGATTTCATTATGGGTGTTTTTACTGCATAACAATACCTTGAAAAACACGCACTCTTAATATGAGCGGCGTCGCCTTTTCACAGATCTGACTCGTAAATGATCTGATGGAGAATTTAAAGCCATATTGCGACAAATTGGTGGGAGGTCGAAAGTAATGGAAATCAGTCGGAGTCAGAGTTTGAAAGTTTAGTATCGCGACAACATTCTAAGCAAAGCAGCGATAACATCTCCATGGCGACAAGCAGATGGAAAAGTTCCGCAATGTAGCTCTGACAAACAACAACTTTAGCAACATGACCCAAGAAAAGAGCTTCATCCATTGCATTGCGCTCTACCGGAAAAGTTACGCAATGCATCTTTAAGAAAACCCCATTTTTACGAAACACAAAAAAACTGATTCAACTGCAGTATCGATAAACTTAAATATATAATGTAGGGTTATCAAAAGGATCGAAAATCAGACACTAATCGATACTGAAACTAGTATCGAAACTAGATCATCACGGTATCGGAATCGGTATTGAGTACTGAGTCTCTTCTTTAGTATCAACAATGAGAAATCGAAATTTTAGTATCGCGACAACACTTCGTTCTAAGCAAAGCAGCAGTAGCATCTCCATGGCGACAAGCAGATGGCGAACGCTCTACCGGGAAAAGTTACGTAATGCACCTTTAGCACGCACCATCTTTTTACGCCACACAAGAAAACGGATTCAGATGCAGTATCGATAAACTTAAATATATAATGTAGGGCTGTCAAAAGTATCGAAAATCAGACGCTAATCGAGACTGAAACTAGTATCGAAAATAGATAATTGTGGTATCGGAATCGGTATTGAGCATCGAGTCTCTTCTTGTTTGAATTTTTAGCATTGCGACAACACAAAGCAGAGGTAACATCTCCATGGCGACATGACTGGGAAAAGTTACGCAAAGCACCTTTAGCACGCAGCAGCTTGAAAACGGAATAAGAGAAACATTTCAGAATAAAGAAATTTAACAAGAACATATTTAAAATGGAAATGTTTGTCTTTACAATAATGAAAATAAACGTTCAAATTTCATTCAGTTTGGGCACCACCTCGACGCCGTAAATACTCCATCTGGCCTTTGCTGTTCCAACTCAAATCCGGGGGTGCACTGGAGCCTTTCGCACCCCGACAGAAGTGGATATTACGCCGGTGTAATGATTGAAAAGGCAGCACCAGTTAATCTTTGCTCCATCCAGACCCGGTGATGGAGCCTCATCCAAGTCCCATTAATCCCCCCCGCGACAGAAATCATAAACAAAAAACTTATCAGGGCACCGTGCCGGCTTGATCATTCATAACTGCACCAGAAATTTATACGGAGTGATATTAACGGGTCAAAACAGCTCGACAAATCAAAAGGAGCGCGGAGCGGACCCAGCGAGATAACCTCACTCCACAAAATGAGATGTTGAACCTGTGTTTGTGTCACCTTTTCCACTGAATCATGTCGCGGTGAGTTGTGTTGGGCCAAAGTAAATAATTCAGTTTGTAATCAACTCAAAAATATGTGCATTCACTTAACAGAACGTATTTAGATTCATAATTGCCATAGAAACGGTTCGAAACATAACCTGCACTCTAAAAAATGAAACCTGTTTTAAATACATTTTCTGAGTTAATAATTTTGTGTTGGGCCAAAGTAAATAATTCAACTTGTAATGAATTCAAAGTATATGCTAGTGTAAAGTATTTAGATTCGTAATTGCCATAGAAACGGTTTGAAACGTGAGCTGCACTCTAAAAAATGAGCCTGTTTAAATAAAGGCTATTGTGTCACTTTTTTCATTTAATCTTTTTGTGTTGGGCCAAAGTAAATAGTTCAGCTTGTTATCAATTCAAAATATATGCATTAAGCTAGCGTAAAGTATTTAGATTTTTAATTGCCATAGAAACAGTTTGAAACGTGAGCTGCACTCTAAAAAATGAGAACCTATGTTTGTCGCCTTTTTTAGTGAATTATTTTGTGTCGAGCCAAAGTAATTAATTCAGTTTGTAATCAACTCAAAATATGTGCATTGACTTAACAGAACGTATTTAGATTCATAATTGTCATAGAAACGGTTCAAAACATAACCTGCACTCTAAAAAATTAAAAGTTGATGCTGTTTAAATATATTGTGTCATTTTTTTTGTGTGATTCATTTTGTGCTGAGCCAAAGTTTAAAGAAAGTTTAAAGAAATATGAAGTGCACAGCAAACAGCTCAAAACAACAAATGAAATCACAGAATAGTCCTATTGCGATAACCTGAACTCGAAAAAATGAGATGTTGAACCTGTTTGTCGCCTTTTTTCGATTAATCGTTTTGTGTTGAGCCAAAGTAATAATAATTCAGTTTGTAATTGATTTAATATATATATATGCATTCACTTAACAGACATTTAGACAACATTCAGACAACATTTAGATTCATAATTGCCATAGAAACGGATCGAAACATAACCTGCACTCTAAAAAAATGAGATGTTGAACCTGTTTAAATAAAGGCTGTAGTCAAACCAAATCATTTCGTCAGTGTAATTTACATATGTGCTCATCTAACATAACACGATACAATATTTTCACATAGGATCAACATTTACATTTTCGGTTTAAGTCAGTTTCATTTCTTGCGCTTTTAATTTAATCCATAAACTAAAAAAATATATTGTTTGCTTATTATGTCACACTTTCCCCATTTCATTATTTTGTGTTGAGTCAAAACTGTCACATTTCCAGATTTAAAATGCAAATAATTTTGAACTGAATTAGAGATAAAAAAGACTAATTTTTACGGTAGAGTGAAGACGTCACGCAGAAAAAAAATAAAATAAAAAATTGCCTATATAATAAATGTTGTCCATATATTTTTAATGATGGATTTTAGGTAAGACAGCTATAGAATCAAAGCATTTTAATCATTTTAATGTGCATTAGTGAACCATAAGTGGAGCCTTTCGCTGAATGTAATATCAGGATTTGTTCATTTAAGCTACTTCTGTGAATAGATTTTTATTAAATTCACTTCAAATGCTAAAGGACAATACGTGCCAATAGTTAAAAGCTGCATGCTACTGAAATAATATAAGTCTGTAAGCCTGTGTATCCAGTAAATGAGTAAATCTTGGAAACACAAAGAAATAATTCGATTTTTCATAAATGTTGCAGTTTTTCTAAAAATACGTCTTATAATTTAGAAGTTTAGTCTATCAGATTAATCTAAGCAATAAGGACATTTTTTCCCCCTTGTTTTTAGGCAGTTTTATGAAGTTCTGTCTCTATAACTGGTAAAATAAAGTTCCATTCTGTAACATTTTCAGTACTATCCTCTTGATTGAGTTTGGAACCTACCTGCATCGAAAAGCACTCCAAACAAAGTGGCAAAAACGAGCAGACGCATCGTGTCCGGAGAGTGGAGAGCTCATGGAGGAGAGAGTCCGCGGAGGAGTGAACTTCAGACGGACACTCCACGGAGGGCACCCCGGGAGAGGAGGTGCGGAGAGGGGCGGAGGAGAGGGAGCCCGTGCGCCCGTGCTGCTGCGCTCATCCTCGGCTCCGCGCGCTGGATGGAGGCGGTGGAGGAGGAGGAGGAGGAAGAGGAGGAAAAGGAGGAGGAGGGGTGGTGGTAGTGGTGTGGAGGCAGAGAGCGCTGGAGCCGACTGCCGCTGCTGCTGTGGAGGGGCCGGGCTGGAGGAGAGGCTGTGCGTAAAAGGAGAGAAGAGAGAGGAGAGAAGAGAGAGGAGAGCGAGAGGGACCGCCGAGGACTCACGTGACCAACATCTCTCACTTTACGTAAAAGAAAACCACAAAATCAGACAGAGCCCAGTCCAACGTCAAGGATTTGACCATTTGTAACTTGGCTTCGGTCCTCAGTTTCATACCTCAGATACAAAAATGTCACTGATGTAGTCACTCATTAATTAGACCTACGGCTGTAAGTCAGAGCCAAACTGAATTCAGACCAGCCCAGGCCTAAAATCTTGTTTTATGCAAATTATGAAAATAGGCTGTTATTAATGAGGCCATCTCCTAAAACTTCTCTGAATGTGTTTAAGCCACAGGCCCAAGTCCACAGTGCAACAAAGACGCACAGGACGAGTGCATTTGTCATCACGAGTTATAGGCTTCTGTCCTCATTAATTATCCTAATGAATTATCCCAAGAGCCCACACACCGTTTTTCTTGTCAGTCGGGTTGACAGGCGTTTGCAGAAGTTTGGTTTTCACTGATATACAGTTACACTATAGATTTATGGTTAATTTAAAGCAGCAGTGGGCAAACTTTTTGACACATGGGCCACAATAGGTTCTAAAATTGGACAGGATATATATATATTTATTACATTAGAGATTTGGCCTGTAACATGTAGCAAAGAATGAATATGAAAGGCTCGTTGTACAAATTGTTTTCCAAATGCATTAATTCAATAATTGATGTATTACATTTCAGTTAAATAAACACAGCAGTAAAACTTTGAACAAGGTTTACCCTTATCTGTTTTAATATAATTTGGTCATGTTCAGTGGGCCAGATTAATAAGACCAACGGGCCTTGTGTGGCCCCTGGGCCGTAGTTTGCACATGCGTGATTTGCAAAAATGTACTCAAATGTTTTTTTTTTCTTTTTTCATTTGATTAGTGTTTATTGCACTGAAAACCTTTGTGAAAAAAATGCATCCTTACTTTTTACCTACTTTTTACCTACTTTTTACTTGCATCTCCACAAACTTCTCCTGCTCGCTTCCATGGAAACGTTGTTCCTTTGGCCACAGTACGACATAAAACATATCTACATACATGCAGAACATTCCCAAGTTACATACTGTACCTTTAATTAGCCTCCTAAAATACAACTTAAATTAAAGACATTACATTTTTAGAGTTTGAAATAGGAAATAATTCTCATATTTATTTAGGAAATAGTTACATAAAATATAGCATTAAAGTCTAGTGTAACAGACAAAATTGCACGCAGTAATAATAATCATAATAATAATAACAATAACACTGCTGGTCCCGTTTCTCTTTTACAAAGGAACCAGGAAGAGATGAGGAGAGAAGGATTGAAGCATGACAATCGCACGAGAGCCTGACAGTACAAAATGTGGGTATAAATACTGGACAGCTAGAAAAATACACAAGTCCTCTTCTTCTCGTACAATATTAACAGTTTCATAGAAAAAAACCAAACCCAGTTGGCTACTGATTAGCACCAGCTGGTCAAACGATTCCACATACAAATTTTGGCATCACCTAAAATTCAAATATGTCTTTTCTTTTTAAAATAAAAGTGATAAAATAGTTTAGCTCTTAAAGAAAATAAACAATTTAAAACCAAAAAAAAACAAAAAAAATCATTACGAAAAGATTTTAACGTTAAGCTATACATCACAAACTTGGTTGAGTGATTGGCAAACAATTTACATCTCCATCTCCATATTTCATTTGCATATATCAATAAGCAATGCCCATTTTGCCATTTATGTACAAAATATGTTACAACATGAATTAAAGGGAAGCAGAGGTTTGGAGAGTTCACGTACGCTAGGCTAGGCTACATTACAGTATGGAGTTAGAACACAAAGTTTATGAGTTATGGTTAGTTCAAATTCCTGTTTACAATCTAATCCAGAATGTTCCCTGAGCTACCAAAACTGAGGGTAAACGTGTTCAAGCTAAAACATCGAACTACGTACCACTAATGTAATATCCTCAGTGAAGCTTGCTGTAAAATATGTGTTGTACCTGAAAATAAAACGACTCAAAAATGTACACGTATTGCTTTGAAAGGAACATGCTAACGTTGCCAAGCTAGCTGGCAATTATTTTTTGGAAAAACCTTAGCTGTAATTCCACCAAAGAAATAAGAAGTCACAGTTTCCGAGTCACAGTTCTCACATTCAGTTGTGTTATTTGTAAAAACAGAGCTGTTGCAAGATTTTCGAAGGCCCATGCAAGACCCTTGGGGCACCCCATTTGCAGAAGCATTTTTTGTACAAATTTAAATCACCAACTATGGTTAAGTCGATTCTAAAGTTGCAGTTACAGTAAGATGTACAACTTTTCCGCACCAACAAACCTTACCGACTTTCTAGGCCTCTAGAGTCGTTAAATGATGATGTCACTTCCGGGTCCGACCGCAACTTCACAGCGGATTTCTAGCTTTGTTTTTTTTAAATTTTTGCCACTATGCTGCCTGCCTTTGGACCTGGAAGTGACACCTAACAACCCGGGACCCCCTGTTAGATACTCCCTCCACCTAATATCATCCTTTGTTTTGTGAGAAGAAAAAAAAAAAAAAAATCTAGAAATGAAAGTGAATGCTAATAGGTGTTAGCACTGATGGATATCTACAACACGATGAATTGATAGCGGCATAAATACAGTAGAAAGTGTCTTCCAGTGCAGGCTACTTCTGCTCACACAGAGAAACACAAAATAGACTGGAATAAAAAGATAATGTAGGCTTATGATAAACGTTAGCGATGTTAGGGTTGGGTCAGTTGGATAAAATAAAATGCTAAAGCTAAAATGACTTGAAAGTTCATAGAGTGGGCCTATATACATTCAATGCCAAGTATAAAATAGAGGCGAGCACTATGGTTAATAAACTCATATCTCTATCTGTTTCTACTGAGAGTTCATATTTCACAAGGATTGGCTAAATCTACCTGTCACTCACTTGGAGCATGAAGGGCTGACCAATAGGAAGAGTGGGCGGGGAAAAGTATTAATAGACAATAAACACAACGCAAAAATACCAGCGAAATTGTACAATGCTAATGCTAATGCTAATGTTAATCCTAATCTGCTTCCCATAAAATCGCATTGTGACCGACTCAAAGACTTCTTGCTTCTTTGGTGGAAAAATTGCTAACAAAAACATATCAAAGTATTAGCAGCACGGTGAGAAATGAGTCCTTGAGTTCCATGTGAATTTCCTGGAAGATGAAACTGTTGAACTGAAGGTAGTTGTAGAGTTTCCATCATAGTCACTGCTCACTTTTTTTTTTTTTAATACAAACTTTATACAACAACAGTGCAATGATAGGATTCGCAGCAATCGAGACTTGACAAAGGTTTTCGGAAGTCCTGGTTTGGTTTTCTGGAGTTGAAAGAAAGTTCCTCTCGCTTCAATAAGTGCTTTGTGTCTCACGTTTTTAAAAATCCATTGGAGGTCTAGCAAAGCATAAAACTGCATGCTCAGAACTGAATACGCAAGTTCGGGCCAAGCTTGTCGAGGAATAGTTGCAAACATCCAAAGATGAAGTACGAAGTGTCAAGGATGCTGAGTTAGCCCGATTTAGTCAGAAATAGGTTGTGTTCACGTTGTAGACTTTGATGATGTTATAAACTCAGATGGTAGACAAGGACGTATGCAAGTCTACGGGCGATTTGCTGTTTTTAAATATCCAGACGTGCGATCCACAAATGTTGAACCTTATCATTACTTGTTAGAGATTGGGTCCACAAAACCTGCCATATAATGTTGTTGAGTTGAATGATGGCACCACTTTCTCAGGCTAAAAAAATAGACTGACAGAGAAGACGCTGAACTTTGTGCCGGTTTTTTTGTTTCATGTGGACAGGTCCGGTAATCGCAGAGATATTAACCATAAACCAGGTCAACAAATCTGCAATCTGACAGTTAAACAGCAAAATCCAACATAGAATTCTGACCTGTCTCCAGCTCAGTTTAAACTATAGAGATTCTTGAATATCGTGTGACATGAACTCAACCTATTGGCGCAGGCTACACTTCGTTGGAGCCTTGGCTGGTGCAGGAGGAAAAGCTGTCGTAGAGAGAGTCCGCGAAAGATCCCCGCCTGATCTGGACCGGGTTTGGAGCAGGGCTTGTCCACTCGGCAGCAGTCCCCAGTGTCTCTGAGAGTGGAGTCGGAGTACAGGCTAATGGGGGGGCTCTGGTTCAGCTTGTTCAGAGATTCCAGGGACAGGTCGATGGTCGATACGGGCTGGTTGGAAATCACGGGCGAAGACTTCTCCTTCGGAAATCTCCTTCTGCAACACAAAGAGGAAGATATGACATTAGAACGAGGAGGCACAGTAGAGGATGCATATGCGCTGCTGCTCGAACATTGAGCCACATAGACATGCAGTTTAGGGGTGATAACGATATATCTGTTCCAGTATCAGCCAGTGTTAAAAGGTTTTTGATAACGGTATCGGCCGAAATCGATGCTTAATACCATTTATGCCTTCTATGTGTATCCATGTGTAAGTACCAATTTGTCCACATATTAATGAGTACAATTGGAAATACACAAACATGTTAAAAAAAGCTAATAGTAGTATCAGCAAATGTTGGTTATCAGCCACGGCAGCAGGCCAAATATCGGCTAACGGCTCCAAAAAATTAAATAAAATAAAAAGTATCCATTTTGGCCCATCTCTAGTTTACAGCTTTGTCTTCTAATTAGTTATCTATGTATTGTGAGGCTCATTTTTATAACATGGATAACACATCAACTGAGATTACACACCTCAACCACACCTCTAATTACCCAGAAGCCCTATTTATACAAGCCTATCCTAGCAACACCATCTATATCCGCTCTCTCCAACCCCTTGTTCCCACCCCATATAGGTTTTAATTGCTGTGGAATTTCTAATAGTAAAAACCTTACCATTACATATCAATACAAGTAAGGATTTAGGGAAAAGAATGCCACCATCTACAGAGAGAGGAGAGGGTAAACTGAGACAGGCCCCCGTCCTGAGTGCCGACCCAGCCTCCATATCTATCCAAATCATCTATAAATATCTTCATTGTATACCATTTTTGTGGCGTGGTCCTCTTGCTAGTGAAATGAATGTTCTTTGCGCCTGTGTACCCTCACCTTCAAAAAGCTGGAAAAATGTTGTTTATGAATTTCTAGTTTCAATTTTAGAGAGAAAAAAAACGTTTTGAATGAGAAAACAACCTTTTTTT